>JAGDQP010000475.1:0-65452 GCA_022664845.1 Lepisma saccharinum | reverse complement strand
ATACACAAATTAATGTGCTCGCTCACCAACGTGGAAGCAGCCAAGTAGTTCCAAGTACTTTTCACTATTTCATACACAAATTAATGTGCTAGCTCACCAACGTGGAAGCAGCCAAGTAGTTCCAAGTACTTTTCGCTATTTCACTCTAATTTAATACTTCCATGACTCGAAACTTTGTTATATTTTAAGTTACAACACTTTCACATACATTGGAAAAGATGACATTGTTTTGTGGCGTATAGTAAAGTAAAGTGTACCCAGATACTTCCATTTTTAGCAACTTTGAACTTCCTACATACAGTAAATAAAAACTCGACCTTTCCACATAAATTATGAGCAACTCAGTGGCACTTTAAATATTAATATCCTACTGCTTCTAAATACAATACGAACTTTATTAGGAATTATAGTAAATCCTCTGTATCAATTTCTATTGCAATAGTGATTGTACAAAAACTACAGAAGAAACATCAGGTACACTTTACCTCAGCAAGATGCGATGGAATTTCTGGTAGCGATACTTTATTTTATTTTATTTTCTGATAATATCTTTATTTCGCATCATAAAAACAAGGCTTTAAAAATTCCCTGCTCCATGTTATCTTAATTTTTAGCATTCCGGAAGCACAGTTGTCACGTGTTCAAGTCACCAGCGATGTGATTGGCAGATAACATCGGGTTCGATATCCGATGAGACACTGGGAGTCGGAACCCTTTTTAAACTATGAATCTCATCCCTAGAATGTAATCTTCTTTCAGTGAAGGCAATGGCACTCAAATATCGGTTCAACTAACCCAGAGGCCTTCACGTCTTACGTTATCCTCTGACCAGAAACCAATCACTTAAGATATAGTGCATGTTTATTTCTCTTTCGCGAGTGGTGAAGTTTTAACGCAAGGAAGCCGTGATAAATCGCCATTTAACAAGATTTTCTATCTTATTACCTGTATATCAGAATTATGTCTAGATTTTTTGTGGGGTTAATTAATTAGGTTATATAATAAGTTACAACATCAAAAGCACGGCGAGGTGGAACCCACATGGGCTCGTCATCGCCCTTGTCGGATTAACCAACATTTACCTTGCTATTTCCTATATGGATCCCACATGGAAATTAGGTAATTTCACCGATCTTGATTTCACCAATTTGTGTAATGTGGGACCCATATGGTAATTGGGAGTACTTGCTAATGTCAGATTTACCGCCTTTGTTCCATGTCAGCCCCACACTTTGTTCCATGTCGCTTGCCTACTAAAACATGAACATGTTTCTTTTAACTATGGAATGAATTTGAAATATGTGAAATATAAATTACATGAACATGTTAATTGTTCGGTACGATGTAGAATGATGTCGAGAGATATAGTTCGGATTGCGCGGGTCGTTTGTCAGCTGTTAGTTGTTTTCAACGTTAATGCCATAAGCGGGAAAGCAAAGGTAACATTTGAATGTTTTCTTTCTACTGCCTGCTTTGCACGATTTTCTGGGAAGTATATTATTGAAGGTAAGTCCTCGAGTTCGTGTTCCGTTTATATGTAATGTTTAAGTTCGTTACTAAAATAGTAGAGGTAAAGGTAGTAATATGAGCCCCCATTTTAGTTTTCTTGTTTAAAAATTTTGTTCTTAGGATTGGTGTTCAAATTGATATGGTAACTGAAACTACGCCGCGTTATGCTTAAACATAAATCAATTTGAGCAATCTTTTAAAAGACACTAAAACGAAGAAAATTCTAAGCATGTCATTTTTGGGAGAAGATGGTTTGTGCTGGTAATGTGAGGCCCTAGAAATAATAAATAATGTAACTGGTTTAGAAAACTAAAAGACAAATTGATTCATGGAAACAACATTTTAATTGATGAAGAAACCATACAAAAGATAATATGCTGTCAACACTAAACGAAATATTCATGAATTGGAAAATTGATGAGAATTAATTGAAAGGGTCATATCATCAAAATAAAAAAAATATTATAAGGTTTCTGTGTCTAATGTCTACGTCTATTTGCCAAAGTCACAAACATACACATCCTTCTCGCATCTAACCCAGTCATTGTGTGCCTATATCTCACTGGTAATACATTACAGCAACAGTTCTCCATAGATATCTGCCGAAAACAAACCCTCACAGAACAAGCAAACTGCTTCTTCATCACCGGGATTTTCCACACCGATTTGTGTTACTAAGAGAAATTACCAAGAATGGATAGACCTATCTGACATACATGATTCCTCATCTGCATCTGTAACAAGCTTCCTTTTCAATAGCCGATTCGTTTTACCTCGTGTTACCTTAGTAGGCTGGTGAACATCTTTTTTTTCTTTACCCTCAGTGTTCTTTCCGCTTCAGCTGAGTCGGACTTATTTCTTTTTGCTCAGCAGCCAACAGAGCATCTTTGAATGAAGATGATTTAATCAAAGCAGCCTTGGAGGGTTTAGGACCTTGTGGGAGCTCATTTTTCTACCCTCGTCATATTCGAATTAAACCACACGTAACGAAACTTTGTTACTTGCTCAATTCTACAGTATCTATACAGAACAAATGTTTCAAACATGCTTTATCCAAGGAGCTAATGCACAAGGATGAATTACATGAATCGAAACAGAAATTACAAGGGAAACAGTTTCGTAATTCTCGAAATCAAAAAGAGCGCGTTGACTCAGAAACGATCAACACCAGCTCAATGAGTCTGCTCAGGTTCCAAAAAGGCGCTACTACACCAATAGTTCACACTGTTCCCGCGACGTTCAGCGCACTGTATGTCAGGATATTGGGGGGACTCATATTACATGCGGGACTCATTACTACCTTTACCTCCACAGTATACAGTGGTAACTGAATTGCATAGAATACAAATATGTTATATCCAACAGTAGCTTTGGGAAGTAATGTAGTGTCTTTGCATGAACAATGTCGGCAATAGTTTACGAGTCTCAAACAAACGGTTGCATCAAACCTTTGTATACCAGGTACTGAGAGAAAATATTTTCCAGATATTGAATGTGAGAAATAAAGAGCATAGATATTGCATGCGACGTAGATGCACATCGGTTAACCAGGGAGCTAGAACGACCATGTGGGTAAAGTCTAGATCTGGGTGCATGGACATGGATTCCACATAGATCGGCATTGCTCAACCAGAAAGCAAGAACGACGATGTGGGAACGAGGTAGATCTAGATGGGCCGACATGGATTAACGTTGAACCAAAGTTGACCTGAAAGGATTCACATGGGTCCAACATTGATCGAATTTGACAGCGATGTACATTGACATCGGTGCCAACATGTGGGTCAATGTGGGCAAAATGTTTCCATTCTACCTAGATCGGCATCGACCTCGTAGTCGATCCCACCAAAAAATCCCATGTAGATCGACATCGGCCCATCAAATGATACTGGGGAAATATATCTGGAGTAAGTCTTAACACTGAGCGATGACGTCCCTATGTAACTACTCTTTCTTGGAAGCTAACAGCTAGAACTGCTACTTACGGGACAGGAAGGGTTTGTGGGAAAGCAAGTCGACTTAGCCCTAACTTTGTAGGTCCCATCGTATCATTAATGTCTTATGACGGAGAAACCCACTCAGCACGGTCAGTCGACAGGTGTGTTTCCAGGCCTTTTTCAATGTAAGTCAATGCCAGCGCTTTATCACCTGAGCTACAGCCCCTCGTATCTGTTATTAACATCTGATTAAATAGAATATTAATGCTCTATGCCAAAGCTGCAGGCTTTCCAAAGGGGTAAACTTTAATTTTGGCACCCCCTTCGAAGAAGCCAGAAGCGTACGAGGAATAAGTAAATGTTCATTAATTATAACCAAAGTGAGCCTAATCACGAACTGTTTTATTTTGTTTCAACGCAGTCTTTTAATTTAAGACACATATTTTGTGGTTTGTAGCAACGTATAATTTACTATAGAATATTGAAAGTAATTAAAGAATTTGTACCCATCATCGTGGTTATAGCATCACCATTTTAGAACAGCACGTTTATTTTAAATAGTATATTTCATTATATGCATAAAATTTGCAAGATTTGTCAGGAATTCCAGTTAATTGAATCACAAAAATTAATCTTTAAGGAAATGAAAGAGAAACAACTTGAAAGAAGTGCACTAAGACTTCAAAAATAATTTTCAAGCTATACGTTTGAAGTTGGCACAAAATTTTTAACTAAATTGAACGACCAGCAAGCTTAGCTAACCAGACAATAATCATCAAATTGTTAGCTAAAATTAACAAGCTACAACCTTATAGCAAGTTATGAATAGTTAGTTTGGGGTTAGTAAGTTGTATACAGTAGCTTGTATGTTAATAATTATTAATTTGGCGCCGAATTTAAGGATGTGTAATTCAAATAATTGTGAATAATATTTTCTTTATTTTTAGTTAGTTCTATTTCGGCACAAACACAATCGAAATTCAATCTTTTTTTTGTTCCGCAAAATAATAATAAACATGTATATACTTGCCTGTTATTGTTATTCAATATAAGATGGATAAATCACAGTTAAATACTTCATCATACGGACTACAAACCTTCCAGCAGTATGAAAACACAGTGGAAGGGGACTCTGTACAGGCATGAAAAATAATAATATTAACAGCAGCAAATATTGGTTGCTAAAATGTTTAGTCTTTCATATTTGAAGATTGGTACTGCAAAATGGTGTAAGTGCCAAAAACTAATTTTTAGACTCAGGAAAAACGGAAGCATTCTCCGCTTTGAAACATATAACTACAACAATTTCCGTCGCAATTTTGTACAGACTGCGATGGTCTAGGAACTTCTAATTTTTAGCACCTTAATATTTTAACATTGAAAACACGAAATTCGGATTTGTGGCACTTACATCATTTTCCAATTGCAGTCTTCATTTCATCACAAAACGTTTAAGTTTCATGGTTCCATCAATTGCATGTCACTAACACGTACCTTAACTTTCATCTTCCAACCAAAACCTGATGATTTTTGCTAAAAGAAGAGCTGCTTGCTTGTAATTCGTAGCTGCTTATTACCTGCAGGTAGGGTAGCGAGAATTTTTAGTTTAAAGAAAGAGACATTTTGTTACCGTCAGTCATGCACAAATTCAACAGTTACTTACAGTACAATCAGTGGCGGCGCGTGCCTCCAAAACTGGTGGATCACTAATTTTAAATGCATACTTCTAAAGGGAAAAATCATTACTCTGTTTTAAAAATTAGTTCTCTTAAATTTTCCAAAGCATACTACTGATTTATTTTCCCTCGAGAAGTATGTATTTAAAATTAGTGAACCACAATCTTTTTGAGGTACAAGCCGTGCGGAAGAACAATATTAATTATGACAGTTCTATTTACATCAAGCAGACAACGTATCTGCAGAATAAACTCTGTGTTCCTATTTGTCACTGCTACGTGGTTTCTTGATAAGCAGTCTATGTTTTACACTGATTGGCTCTGATTGATAAAACTCTTGACACGAAATACTACAATTACATAAAATTTGTAATACTCTTTTGAGTGTTTATATTTCCATTCTATTTTTTTGTTCTTTCAATTCAGTTTCCAAGTCGGAGAAAATCGTCGTCTGACTTGCATTTTATATTGAATTTCAAAAACTTCAAAATATGTTTAATGTTTTAGAATACTACTCGGGACGCTCATTTTCACAGAAGATATGAACCCAATCTTCATTGAAAAGTTTGTCTGTCCACTTTTTCTGCTTAGATTCAAGCATTTCGCTGCTTTTATCCAAGAGATTATTGATTCCCACTTTCGTTTCTTTCAGATAAAGACACGCTTTTTCCAGTTCTCTAATTTCGGTGAGGTTTACATAAACATTCAGGAAAACAGACGAAACCATGAAAATAATATGCTGCTTGAAAATAAATTGAAACAATTCTATGTCCCGAAGTATTTTATAAGACAGCGGGATCAAGGTTGAAAATCAGGGACAATTTCAGTTTTTCGGAACACCTCATCAACGATTTTATAGTGTTGCAGATTAATCATACGAAATATTGCACACAATAGCCCTAAACACGAGAATTGCTAGCATCGAAGTTCTACGCGTGAACGTCCATTGATACACATCCCATTTCGTTCTGGAATGTCAAAAATCGGCGCTCTGTCACACGTAACGACTTGTCTGTAGAATAAGCCCAAAGAAGAAACCTACGGAATGGATGTGTCATCTAGTTTATGAAAAACAAAGCTCAAGACTTTCTTTAGTCATTCTGAATGATGGATTCATTAAGCTTGCTTTGCAAAACAAAATATTTATAGTCGTTGATTTACACTGGCAGGTCACTGTGCGAAAATCTTTATCTTCACTTTTTCTGCGTACAAGATTTTACAATTCCACGTTTAATACTTCAGATATTTTAAAGGTTAAAACAGGGGCTTTCTAGTATAAACAATTGATTTGGAGGTCATCCTAATGTGACGGTTACGCCGTGCCTCTGCTAAAATTGGCGACAATTTTTTAACATTGCTTTGTATTTATTCTCTTGTTTATGTCGCGGAGCACATTTCTGTTGTCCTTATTTTTCCAATGCTCCTTTCTTTTTCTCCGCACTATCGCATCCTACCGCCGGGCGCACGTGACCCATTGCTCCTCTTAGTTGCAGCCCTTCTGTATACTAATCATTATAAAGTATAAGTCAATCTATCTAGCTATACACATATATATACACACACACACGTGTTATATATATCTATATATAATAAAATCTCTTTAAGCCGACTACCAAAAAGTAACCAGAAAGTTATCTTCTAGACAGGTAGCTGTCTTAAGGAGGATTTTCATGACGAAAATATGCCTTTTGTAATACGTAAAAGGTACCATACTTCCATTAATTTCTATGCCCAATACAGTGAGTACTGCTTTTTAAAGAACTATGCAAATTAGAATACAAGTATGCAGTTTATATTGAGTTCTTACAAATATTGGAAAACATATTTGTTTCCTCTTCTGTGTTCGTTTCGTTTCCAAAAATCGGATATATCGGAAAGTACTTGCTCCAGTACTTTCATTTTTTTAAAATAATAATAATCACACTGTCATACTCTTTCTCAACACTTCCAAACAAAGTTTTCATTATTCCCCAGAGTTTTTTCTTCTGGCTGTGGCAACCATCCACTTGAATTTCCGGATATGGCATCTTTGTACACATATGTACCTTCCTTATTTCGCTAGATAGGAATTTGCCGACGAAAAGCGGTCTTCGGAGTGATATTACTCCTGCAGATGAGTACTGCCCCTCCCCTTGGACCAGGAAAGTACACATTGTTCATGGCATTTCCAGAAACAGAGTTAGCCACCCCTTGCTACTTCATCTAATGTTATGAGCATTGCCTAGAAAATGCATGTAACTGTGCCTAAAATCGTTGTAAAATGGTTGTCTTAAAGAGCATAAGGACAGTTTTCGAACAAAAATTGTTGGTCGGGAAGAGGGATGGTCGGCTTTAAGAGGGTTAAAATGCGATGCTCTTATGAGGAACAAATTACGTTCCAGTAAAAAAGAGACCGGTCGTAATGAGAAGTGGTATTTCCAAAGCGGTTGCCGATCTGGGAGATTTCACTGTTCTGAAAGTCGAAAGTCAATTCGATTTTCTTAATACCCTCAAACCGCTGGACCAAAATTCACGAAATTTCGCATGTACGTGCAAGAAGGATGCATGTTTTTTTCTTGCAGTCAGACAATTTTTCAACATAGATCTCGCAATAAAGTCAAAGGTACCAAATGATTTTTCCTTATCAGACTTTAATGTTAAACTTCAGAAATCAGCACGGGTCATGTTTCATCTTCAGAGGACATCACTGAGATCATGGTCAGAGGTCAAATACAAAAATTAAAAATGTCGCTCAAAAATATGTTGTTTTTTTTAACCAAAAAAGCCCTTCTACAAAATTATTAAAATAGGAAATATCAATTCTTTAAGTCAAAGATTAAATAGAACTCAGTGCGTCCATACATCAAAAACTTCGTGTGTCCTTTTCATTTCATTACTACACACACATCGTCTGCTGAGAATTATAAGTTTCTATCTAACATTAAAAACGTTATTACGAGTTAGAACATTCTAATTCTGAGCCGAAGAAATGTACGAAACATGAACACGGCTCAATTGTGGATTGTTTTGCGAGTGCGGTTTACGATGGGAAACTGTTTTGTTGTTTTGATCTTTGATGCAAGAATAAGACTTTAACAGCCAACTGTTTCAATCCGGTGACTCGAAGTTATTTGTGTCTTATGGAAGTTATGTCGTCATTAGATGATTAGAACAGGAAAACATAGATTACTTCTCACTACGAAACTGTAAGGTATGTTATGTTTTAATTCCGTAATGAAAAATGTGTGTAAACAGATCGCAAGAAAGTTCTAGGAACGAAGTATCATGCTAACCTACAAATTGATTCTGAAGATAAAGACACTCACTCTAAACTATCTACTGTTACGACCCTTTCGGAACTTAACATTTAATTTCCAGCTCTCGTTGTCGGCAACTTCCAAGCCGTATTTCACCTGAGCCAATTGAATTTACAGGGGAAGACACAACAGGACCTAAAAAAACAAGGCTTTCAGGGAAACGAAAGGTAAGTTCACAAAATCTATTTTTCCCTTTACTCGGATTCTAAACCTTTCAACACCTTGGCACTCAGTCTGGCTTTTCGTTAAGCTTGCCGTGTTTAAGATATCTATGACAACAATAAAATGACATAATGTTCTCAATTTCACATATTTTTCAACTTGTTCTTAGTTTTGCTTTACCTTACATTTAAATTGAATTTAATTAGTTTATGGTCTTTTGGCATACCTTTCAATACATCATTTCGTGTCCAGACGCTTCTTGTAGTGCTCTTTTGCAGACACTTAGCAGATTCTAAGTAAAAAGTAGCATACCTTATAGTTCCCGGGTTAGCTGAGGTTTCACAGTGGTTCGCGACAAAAAAAACAGGACATAAACCTGTTGTTGTTTCGTAGACACCACAAAAACAACTGCAGGCATCACTTGGGCAAATATGGAATGTTCAATGGAGATCCCTAGGACGGTCGTGAGATATATTCGGGATATAGAATAACCCATAAACGACCCACTTGAAATCCTACGTGTGTGCCGATCATGTGCTCCTGGCATTTCATGGAAATTTTATTTTTGGATGCAAGGACGGACATTTGGATGTCCAACGAATGACCCATAGGAAAATGGGATGTCCGTTAGACATCTGATTGTACAGCGAGAAACTCATTTAAACGTCCGTATATCCTCCTTGTGCTATCTAGGGAAATGTGTGAATATATTCAAAGCTGTTGTAAACCATGACCGTAAAGAAAGCTAATGTTGTTAAACTTGATTCTACACTAATATATTAGATGGCACTTATTTAAAAGTGTTTTCCTTACTGGCAGCTTAATTATTGTCAAAACAATTGCTTTTGTTTATTGCTTCCACTATGGGAGAGCACAAAAATTGCTAGTTTTCTACGTATGATAAGGTGTGAATACTAATTATTAAATTTGTTTTAACAATAGTAAGTTGTTTCATTTTATTGGTTTTCTTTAATAATACATATTTTAGTTAATTTGAATATTGGATAATTAGAATCTTTTTGGTACCCCCTTCGAGTTCGAATTAAAGAAAATCTACTGTAAAAACTTTTTCTGCTAAGTGAAGATTAAATGACCAGGTCCCTAGGCGCAGTGTTCGGAACATCTGCTGAGAGGCTCGCATATGACTTACCATATTGTTTCGATCTTTAGTTTTATTTATTTTTCTGAGACGAATGTGCTGAGAGAAAGGTATATATTGAAGATACTAAAAGTTCAACAGTATGAGAAATTTGTGCTATTTTTCCCAAAATAAAAAAAAAATGTGATAAAAGGAACCTTTCTTATGGTGTGTATCCTTCATAAAAGGCCAGTGTAACATATTTGTGGCATAATTTTGTTCTCTTATCATGGCATCATGTCCTTCGAGTCAACCAGTTTGGGGAAATTTTTTTGCGACGCACACTTTTTGAGTTCAATTATGTTTAATGAAAGATAGCATAACTTGAAAATGCGAACATCAAGATATATACGGAAATATGCTGATGTTGTCTGAAAACAGGTACCACTCATCTAATGTCATTTTAAACTGTACGGAAAAGATGCCGATTTAAACCTGTACGGAAATATGCTGCATCTGCATAGAATGCGTGTACAACACTTTGTTGTGTGATTTCGGTTATTCAACATTGTGATAGTCTTATTGCTCATCGCGATGAATCAGCATGGACAACACATCCATTGTGTCCGGGGTATGTTCCAAATAATGTAACAAGACGCTCGCAAGGTCCTACACAAATTACTAAACGCTCGAGAGAAAATCACCGAATACACAAACACACATGTGGGACATAAGAATAAATAAAGATAACACATTAGTTTTGGTAATATTAATGTATAGCGATTCAACAGTGACGTATAGTACTTAGAGTCTATACACTAATGCGAACTGTGCGAAGATAGTGACGCTTACAGGAGACGCCTAAATTACAAAAGTACGTTCTTCCCATTGATTTTTCCTTGCGAACAATTTTAACAAAGGTATCGGAACAAATATAAATATTTAACAAAGACTTCGGCGAGCCCCTGAGAGCAACCTCCAGCACAAACCTTGCATTTTCTCACTCCGAGTCATACCATAACTGGCGGTAGAATGTTGAAACCATGATTCATATGTTTCTGATATTTCTAAATATTGATATTGCCCCTTTGTGGTTCTAGAATCATCGACACAATATAAATTCAATTATCAAACATTTTTTTAATTCTCGAAATTTAGGGCCTCATACCACAAAAATAGTTACAAATAGAGTAAAAATATCTTTCGACGAATTCTAAAAGTACGGAAAAATATTTGAAAGAAACCAGTTTCGTCGATCCAGCTCCATTACTTTAGATTTAAGAAAATTCAAGGTTTATTAATTAATATATCATAAACTATTAAAAATAGATAAAAATAATGAAACTTTGGCCCTCAAGGAGTCCGAGAATCATGGAAAAAGATATAAATCCAAAATTTAAAACATATTACAAGTTAATTCTTTTCCAAAATCTTGGGACTTTAGAATTTCTTATCTCGAAAAAAGTTACAAATGGAGTAAAAATAACGTGTTTCGAAGAAACTCCAAGAGTAAGAAAAAATATTTTGAAGGAACCATATACCAAGTTTCATCGACCTAGCCCCCCACCCCATTGATTTAGAAGTCAGCAGTTACGAAAACGATCCTCACATCTTTTGGGTAACTTCATCCCCCCACGTGGAGGTAGTTTTGATAACTTCATTATGGTTTTTATGATTCTACAATCTGCAAACGAGAACAAATTCAATATTTTTAACTAGCTCCAGTCCCTTTCGAGAAATGAAAAAGGATGCCTCCTGATCTTTACCGAAAATATACTGTAAGTAAACCATTCGATGCAAAAGCAAGAGTTTAGTGCTATACTCTATATATACTGTCTAGATGGTGAATAGGTAGCCTGGGTAGACAGTCTACAATAACTATATAAAAACTAGACTATATAATAGCAGATAGGCTGGGAAAATGTGGTGACACGGAGGGCCCCTAGATAATGTGTGAATTCGTAGCGGATGGCCTATAGACAAAAGTCACTTTATGAGCTATAGAAAATTATAAAATTAGTACAAGGTCTCTAGTTCCAGTAAAGGTCCGTATAAACGGTCAGGTTTTGATATTTAGCCTTTGAATAAATACTGTTTCTTAATTCCAGTAGAGCCAAAGCCGGCATTTTCATATAACTTTGCAGCTGGAACTCCTCAAATTCAAATATTTATAAATACATAAAAAGTATAAGGTTTATCCCTGAAAGGTATAAAAAGTAAATGATTTAGCTACATCTTACCTGCTTTGGAAATCCAAGAAATCTCATCATAACACATTTTAAATAAGATTCTTCTTATTCTTTCCGGTTGTCTAAAGAATTTCAATACGTCACAAGTATCGTAGTAGTAAAAACGTCCGTGTAACCTCAATATAAAAGTCCTACGAGCAGAGTACAATCCAAATATCACAACTACTATGAAAGAGAAATTACTCAAAACGCGCATTCCGAAGCAGATTTCAAAAAAATGTTGAAAGCGTCTAATCACAAAAATGTACTTTAATAATAAAATGAGCCTCAAGTATTTTACATAAATTCAATCAAATAAAAATTTCATTGATATAATTGATACATATTAGACGAGCAACATCATACAATTGGAAAATTGTCACAAACTTTAAACAAAATTCGTTTCCTTTAATATTCAGTTGATCCTCGATCAAAACAAATGCGACATTGAGAGCTGAATTAAAAATAAATTTAATTCAAAATTGCACATATTTGCATAAACTGCAACATGACACTCGCGTTTGTTTATAACCATGTGGAAACAGGCCAAAGTTATTCCTTCCACTGTAACTATAATCGGACATTTTAAACGCATAATGTTCGTATGAATTATCAAGTTTAGACTGTTATTCTCAAGAAAAGCATATTTACAACAGCTGTCACATATTAATTCATGGATAACCATACTACTTTCAATTGAAGAGCTTTTAGCAATATTACAACCAAGTATTCTCTTTCAAGAAAGAAAATCCCACTTGTAGGAGGCGCTGGAATAGAATTTTGCAAGAATGAAAAATTTTGCAATGCACATGCACACGTGTAGTCCACATGGAGATTTTCAATTTCATGTACTCAGATTATTTGATAGATGTGTTTTGTTTGTATATTCCAGAACACTTCTCATACATAGAAGACATAGTAATAAAAGATAATATAGAGAAAAGGCAGTCATATACGATAATAATAAAACAGAAACATACTCAGTACCTAAAAATTAACGGGGAAATCAAATGAGAAAAAAGAATTTTACTACATTTAGCATAATGTAGTGGTTAGCGACTTAGCTTTCTAGCCAGAAGATTATGAGTTCGAATCCCTGCACTTCTCTTTACGCTTTTTTTAAGCGAACACATTTAGAAAATCACATTTGTTCTTCACCCATAACTAACCATTCTATTTGTAATTGCAGTGAAATATATTTTTAGTTTGTAAATTAACAGTTTTAAACTCGATAATGTTATTCATAATGTTTCGAAGTCTTTAGGAAAATTCAAATTGGTCTTAGTGACTTCTACATTACGGTCAGTCATGTATTATTTTTTTTATTTATGAAACATCAATTTAAGGCAGCAGAAAAAAATAAACGATATTACACAGTAACCCAGTCTAACCCGTAAGTTGAATAAAATGCAAACGCAATTTACAACGAGGAGAAGAAACACAACTCGTTCTTTGCCTCGCGTCTCCAAAATCAATTTTGGCAATTTCTTACTGCATGGCTCTGTCTTTAGCATAGTGTTTCATTCGTCCGAACTACAAAAGCAATCTACGTTCGAATTCTTCGAATGGAGAGTAGCTTCGATTTATTTTTGTATTTCGTTACTGTGCGATTTCTATTCGCGTTATAATGTTGAATGGTTTTACATTCTCATTTCATTTTGTGTATTTTATTTTCGTTTCCTGTTGCTAGAGGTAAAAATCAGCAATGTGCTTTCCTGGAAATTGATAATATATGAAACAAGAACATTCTCACGTGTCCAACATATTTCTCAAGTTTTCAACAAATCTTGCGTATTAAGCCCGTGAATCAGTTGCGGGACTACCTGTTAAGAGCAGCATTTCAGGTGGGATTGGGCGTAAACTACGGAATTGCTTAACTAAGAAGATACTCTTAAAGACAACGTGCACATCATTTATAATAGAACATATTTTATTAGAGATGGACGACGCTAAAGCAAAATGTAAGGAATGTTTATTTCAGCAATGCGAACATGAAGATATCATGTAATGAAAAATTAACAGAAAATATATATGTAGGATGATTTATTCTCAAATATATTTATTCTTAATTTCGAAAGAAATTGTTTAAAAGAAAATACAAATTTATAGTTTTAGATCCCCTAAACCGCTTTACATAAAAATGCGGATTATAAAATTCAAATTTTATTTAAATCCTTCAGGCAACTTTGGCTCAAGCTACATGGTATATATATCAGCATTACAAATACAGCGCTTCCCTGAGAAATGTAACCAGAATTTTGATTAAGCCTTAGCATACAAATGTTAGCTTTCTCAAATCCAAACTTTACTTAAATTTAAAAAAATGGATGAATTTTGCAAGTATTAGAACTAGATAAATTTGTAACAGTAATGTTTGCATTTTAGCTTCCTAATAACAATCCAGAAAATGAGTTAGAAACTGATGTTAAATTTCGGCAACAAATCTTTTATATAACTTGAGCGATGGGAAACAAATTACACATAAACGAAAAGACAAAACTCCTTATGCACTGTTCATTTACCCTTCGTGTTTGTTCCATGTATATAGAGGTCACTTTCGTGAATGACATAGTTATAAATAAATTCATGAAAGTCGAGTATTTTTAAAATTGCGTACTAAACACACAAGTTGATATACGTGGTTTGGAGTCAGCGATTCCGCCATAATTTTCTTTTTGGGCGGGGACGTAAAGTAAAAATTAAGAGAGTGTGGAGTTTTGCACGGTTTTTACTTATTTTTGGCCGAGAATTTGGGAGGTGACACTTCCACGGCAAGGGCAGTCTGGCGGAATCAGTGTTCGGAGTCCACGTTAAACTGTGGGTCCCGTCCTTGAGAATTCCTCTCTATCCGATTGAAAACAATGACAACCGCAATCGTTTTACCCGGCCCAGGAACTTTCGGGTTAGCACCTGCTCTCGGGCAGATCACACATAATTATATTGATTGTAAATTCGCCGTTTCTGCCTCTTGCTTTACTCCTACCTTATATATATAATTCACATATATTCAATTCACTACTGGATGAGGCTCTCCCGTAGGAAAGAGTTTATCTGCTCCTCCCGCGCTGACCAGACGTGTTGGGAGATGAGAACCGAAGCTCTCAACTGTGATCGCCACTGTCTTTTATTTAGGGCTCTCCCCTATTTCATCACGATGCTGGATGGGAACCGTTCCAGACTCTCTTGCTTTGAAAAAATATCTTAGCAGAGCCGGGAATCGAACCCGAAACCCCACGATCAGCAGTCGGAGTGTGTGTATGTGAGTGTGGAAAACTGACTGTGAGAAAGAAGTTTAAAGTGTGCTTTCTTCTTAAAACTGCAGTCCAGTGATGCCGGCCGGGTGGTCGAGCGGTCTGCGGCGATAGGCTATCGACTCAACGGTCCCGGGTTCGAGTCCCGGCAGGGGCATGGGTGTGGATTTTAACACTTAACAGCTAAAGGCAAATCGTGACGGGCCGAAGTCCAAAGTTACTAAAACTGGCCCATATAAAAATAAAGTTTTTGCAGTCCAGTGATCCATTTAGGCAATTTATAGATAGTGGAAAGAATATTTTAAGCAGGTTAGAATGCCGTATTTAGCGCCTTTGGCCAGGGGCAGATTTCGAAACGCAGGACCAAGGATGATATTTCTAGAAAGGGGGAAATTCCAACCATTCGCCCTACAAATTGAACACTAAACTGCACTATAATATAAAAAACAGGATAATTTTATAACACCTAGGATCTAGGTTGCTCTGATATAAAACTTTGGTAAACTTTATTTTTATGTGGACCAGTCTAGTAACATGGACTGCATCCCGTCACGATTCGCCTTTATCTATTAAAATCTACACCAATGGCGGGACTCAAACCCGGGACTTTCGAGCCGATGCCCTACCGCCGCAGACCGCTCAGCCACCCGGCCAGCTCTTGGTAGCTTTGAATTCAGCTATAATAGAACACATAACTCTAAAGAAACTTCGTATTCGCCTTTAACATGCTATTAACGATACTTATACAAAGTAGTAATGAATTTGGGATTACGTCTGTAGACGTTTACACCGTATCAGAGCCACTTTACATTTTATAAATCGAATTAAGCTTGTCTCGAACTTTGATAACTGAATAATTTTCTGGAGGTTTTGTATGGTTTTGAAAAGCAAGCGTACTTGATTCTTTAAATTTATTTTATTTTAAAAGTCTTGGGCTACATATGGCGTACATTGGATTTTCTTTTAATGAAAATGTTTCGGGCAATGGTCATGTTGGTTTTCAGAATTCTCTTTTTAAAAATCGTTAACAAATCTAAGCGCTGTGACTCTAGATAAGAATCCTAACGATTTTTCAAATAAAGATGTTTTGGACTATAGCCAAGTTGGATAACGTAATTCAAGATTTTTTTTTCATGGTCGAACTCAGGGACCTTTGAACTTTTAAAATATGAAATTTCATGAAATCATATATTTTAAAATTTGTTTTCTCAAGTTTCTGCCGTGAGGGACTTCCGATACTATTTTTTCAGTTCCGAAACATACTCAGCGACCATAGGAGCCCTGAGATACGAAATTTAAAGAAAATGGGATTTTAAAATTAAAATGCATCGTGTTGCTCCCGTCGTAATTTCGGGAATTATTTATTTTTATTCAAATATCGATAGGAGTGCCTATCTATTGAATTGCACTAAAATTGGTCAGGTTTCAAAATAGTCTGTTTCCTCCGGGCATGTTTTCGGGGGAGCTTTGCCCCCTGGGTTTATCAACAGCCCCCCGAAAGAATTAGTATCAACTCTTGTGTTATTCATGCGTATTCTGAAATCCGAATATACTAGCACTTTCTATAAATACTGTTCATGTTAGTTTGATGTTAACTAAAAGAATACGACACATTCTTAAGTAAAATTATTATTTTATATTTTTAGCACATGGGACTCAATATGCATTATTTATAATTTTCGTAAAACTTGGTTTAGCACCCATCCCCGAGCAAAATCTTCTGAAAAAAACACTGGCCACACCGTTTATAATATAACTGAAGGCAAAATATTGATCTTCGTAATTCAATCATTTTAACTTCCGAAACGATTCTAGCATATTTTGGAATTCGCAGATATGAAATTTCACTTCATTCAAATGGAAGTTTTGATCTGGTGGCTCCATCTTGCATTTTTGGATAGAAATTTCTTAGCTTGATTCAGAGTTTACGGTGATTCATTGAGTACTGGAATCGTAGATAAAAGGAAAAGCGTTCGCTTGCATCGAGAAGAGAGCTCGGTTCGAGACTTACTCAAGTCAATATTTTATTTTTACTTTTTCTCTAGTAATGTGCAAATTCTATATTTTACTGTATGTTTTCTACATGTAAATGAGTGTTACTGTTATGTAGCTTTTTGTTTTCTTCTTCATATTCTTCTTTTTTGCTTCACTGATTTTAAAAAAATAAGCTAATGTATATGTTTAGGAGATTTTGTGTTGTATCTGTACATAAAAACAAACTGTATGAAAAAATGAATAAATCAACAATTGCGTAACATTTACAGAGATAATAATAATAGGTTGTGTCTAGAGCAACGACGGTTTTCCGTCGTTGCTTTAAGTTTTTAACATCGAGGGTTGATTTACTAGAGCAACGACGGAATATATTCCACTTTCGCGTAGCTTGAACTACAAGTAACAGCGAGAAGCGCTCAGCCCGGCAGTGGCAGCTTGGTCTTATGGACAAGCCGTCAGGAATCTGATCCAAAGGTCCCGGGTTCAAACCCTACCCACATAGCAGAGTACATCTCTGGGACGTCCCATTTAGATCCCATTAACGTCAGGTTTCTCAAGCTCCCATAGCGATGTCCTAAGGACATCCGTGGGATAACTCTGTGGGCAATACAAACAGTTCATCCCGTATGGAGGTCCCCTGGATGTCCCCCGGAAAGCCGTGCGGGATTACCTACCTGGAATTTCTATAAATTAAATCGACCTTACTATTATTATTATTTAATTAATTATAACTATACGAAGGATATGCCTTCGTATAGTTACACGAAGGATTAATTAAAACTATACGTCCCATGGATGTAAACGGGACTTAAAGAGGACGTCCCACGGACGTACCGATATCCTGCCAGGACATCCGTCAGATATTCCTTGGACGACATTTTGCTATGTGGGTAGCATCGACTTTTTGCATATTTTTTTTAAAAGAAAACTAAAGTTTTTTTGTTTTTATGTAAATACACAAAAGGAAATCTAATAAAAGTTGTTATTTACAATTTTAAAAGAGACTACTAAAAACTAGAATGTGTATAAACCCACCAGCAAGGGTGGAAGGGTGCGTCCCAAGGGAGCTGGGCAGCGTTAGCCGCGGGGGGCGGGGCGCAGCCTACAAGCCGCTAACCCCCTGTTAGCGGTGGGCATACGCAAAAGTATTGTTTACTCAAAAATTCTGTTTACGCAAACTTTTGTGCCATTCCATCCCGTGGTTGCTCTAGTAAATTAACCCTCGATGTTAAAAACTTAAGGCAACGACGGAAAGCCGTCGTTGCTCTAGGCGCGTCAATAATAATAATAATAATAATAATAATTATTATTATTATTATTCATGAAGTGAAATGCACTTAATTTAAATAAATGAAGCAAAAATGATGGATACGGATTAAAGAGCAGAAACATACACAGTAGTGGCATAAAGCATACTGTAACACAATATGTACTAGAGGAAAAGGAATATGATAAGGACTCGAACCGCGAACCTTTCGCATGACAAGCGAGTGCTCTGCGCCAAGAAGAGTAACTCCACAACAAGACGTTTCGGAGATATCTTTCTCAGAGGTTTCAGACTTTTGTCCCCACTAGTGGAGAAACTATAAGGCACAATCATCATCACCTAAAATTTACAGGTTGCACACGAGTTTTGAAGCCTTTTCATAGAACCCGGCACGGACTTCAATAGGATATATATATATATATATATATATATATGTATATATATATATGTATATATAAGAGAGAGAGAGAGAGAGAGAGAGAAAGAAAGAAAGAGAGAGAGAGGAGAGCAGGGAAGGTCCCATTTTCCAAATGGTTTTTTTTAACTCAAACCAATCATACCAAATAATTCACAGAAGCTACTTCAAAAACATCACAAAACCGGCTTCTTAGCTGCTAGTGAAAGTTCATAATACCCTTGTCACTTCCATGAAAATATTTTAAACTTCTGCCAAGTAAAAATTTTCCGATTTTCTATCTTATCTCGAAACTTCTTCCGGGGACAAGAAATTTATCCCTGGCAGAGACGAAAATTAATTTGTCAATGTAGGAATGTTTTTGCCAGGAGGAAGGGGGGGGGGCATCCTTCTGCTAATTCTCACACTGCCCAGAAGTAGGAATATCACATTCGGGCACCTTACTGCTAAGAAACTTAGCACACGTGGGCCCAAAAGCTTTTTATTTAACAGGAAATCTCTCCTGAAGTTCAAAATATTGCTACATTTGTATTAACATTATGGTTAAACTGCACAAGTAGCAAATAGAACGCGAAAAGAATTTCCAAATTACAGAAAATCATTTTAAAATAAGATCTTAATAGTATCTTTCAAAGAAAATACCTTTTACAATGTGTAATACGTTTTAAAAATAATTTGAAAATCTCCTTAAATTAACCACTTCACATATTTTAATAAGCATTAGAAACCAGTTTTAATGCAGAAAAAGGTGATTGTGTTGAAATAATTTTGAAAATAACGTTAACAATTATATCATACTTTTCCTTTAAAAAATGTATTATTTGACACTTTTTTTTAGTCTTACATTGTGTTTTGAAAAGAACTAAACGTTTTTTCTAAAATACATTGATGTATCTGTTTTCAACTACTTAGAAACAGTTTTCATTATTTATATGTTACTAAAGTATAATAATTAGAACTATAGATTATATTTCATATATTAAGTATTTTGTCGGAAAATAATAGCGTTGCACTGAAATAATACAAAAAGTCCGGTTTGTAAATTTTGCAGTAGTGGACTAGTGGATCGTATAGCTGCCAAAAATGTTTCTTTAAAATTTCAAGTATCTCCTTTATATATTAGCGTAATTTTCGGATTTTAAAGGAAGTAAACGAGATTAACGCTTTATAACTATAAAAGTTCATCTATGATCTTGACAGGAAAGTAGGCATGTTACAAGGTTCAACCGGTGAGCTGGCATATAACAGCTTAGCGAGAGTATTTCTGACAGTGAGACTCACTCGACCATGACGTATACAAGCTGACGTAACTCGATTACCCATCATTCCTTTCAGTTCAAGTGACGGCTGGTGCATCTTTATCTACACGAATTTATTGGAAGTTCTCAATAACATACAGTTTGAAGAAAAAGATCAAGTAAACAAGCGGTTTCGAACCCGCGACCTTCAGCGCGGAAAACCAGCACCTAGACCACTACACTAGAGAGTCATCGGTTATTCATTTTACTTTTCGAATACATCTAGTATTACTTGCTTACACACACACACACGTTCGCATTGTTCCTTTTCTATGCCCTTCTTTGATTTTCTATTTTGCCCGGCCTATTATAACACATTCAAACGTCCGTATCGTATGAGAATTCTTTTGCAATATATCTCCCCTTCATTGCTGCCATAGTAACTTCAAAATCAAGCACTAAATATGCGATATGTTTGGCAGGAGCTTAATTTTTCATACAGAGATTAGGTTCCAATATTCTCACCACTGCATGGGATTTAGTTTCTTGAAAGGTAGTAAGTACTTTATATTGAAATGTATTCCTCATTGTATGACTTTTTCACGTGTGTAGTATTACGGCATAATATATGAATATAAAGCCTAAAAGCTTATAGATTAAAACGACAGACACAGCTCATTTGATACACATTCCATTGTCATGCATGGTTTCGGAAATTTCTGCAGCAAATATTAATTATGTGTGATCAGCTAACAAGTAACAAATATGTTTATGTATGTAAGAATTTCTGATAGCTGCTCCCGCTTTATTTGGAGAATATTTGGTGTGTTTATTTGGATGATACATGTACAATCAAGTATGGTATGCACTCCTAAGTAAATCTATAAATTGCACGATGTGTTGTAACTTTTGATATGTTTAAATTCCGGAAGATATGGCATCAGTTTTGGTTGTATGAACATTGTTGGTTGCGCCAGTTGTCCAGGTCCCTCTACAAGTTGAATTGACTTTTGTCTCCTTTATTATGTTGTGTTGAGCGTGCAGTCACATTTGTGGAAACTATCATTTGATAACCTTGATGTTTGGTAAATCATGATAATTATTTTTTCTGAAGTGGTTTTGGGCCATTAGAAAAATATTTGAATAATCCAGACAAGTCAGTCTTCAACGATTTGGTTACTGGGAAACCTTTAGGTACGTTCCACTTAACCTTTCCTAATCTAACTTATTCTAATTTGCTAACCAAGCCTAATATTTAAGCAGCAATATTGAAGATGCATTTCAATTTCAATCTATTGCAATGTGGTTCTTTAAATCACAGCTTTAAATAGAAATATTTCTCGCATATATTAAAAAAAAATTCACTGAAATCGTGTTGTTGACTTTTAACAAAAAGCTGCGAGTACATTTGCACGGATATGTATGCTATTAGAAACCATTCTAAAATTTATATTCAAACGTGGATTTCCAAATGACGTTCTTGCGTTATTCTATCCGTACTATCTTTCAAGAAAGTAAATCCTATGCAGTGGTGAAAATATTGGAAACTAATCTCTGTATGAAAAATTAAGCACCTGCCAATCATATCGTGTGTTTAGTGCTTAATTTTCAAGTTACTGTGGCAGCAATGAAGAGGATATATATATATATAATTCTCATAAGATACAGACGTTCGAATGTGTGATAATTGGACGGGAAAAATAAAAAAAAAGGAAATAGATAAGAAAAGGAACACAGCGAATGTGTGTGTGTAAGCAAGTAATACTATATCTATTCGAAAAGTAGATCAATAAATCAATGACTCTCTAGTGTAGTGGTCTAGGTGCTGGCTTTCCGTGCTGAAGTTCGCGGGATCGAAACCGCTTGTCCCCTTGATCTTTTTTTCCAAGCTGTATGTTATTGAGAACTTTCAATAAGTTCGTATAGATAAAAATGGACCAGCCGTCAATTGATCTAAAAAGATCACGGGTAATTGAGTTACGTCAGCTTATATACGTCATGGTCGAGTGAGTCTCACTGTCAGAAATACTATTCTTAAGCTGTTATCAGAAAACTAAGCGGTTGAACCTTGTAAAATGCCTACCTTTCTGTCAAGATCATAGATGAACTATAATAGTTATAAAGTGTTAATCTCGTTTAGACCTCCTTTAGAAGCCGAAAATTACGCTAATATATAAGCGTCATGAATTTTGCAAAAGAAGGAGATACTTTAAATTTTAAACAAGCATCTTTGGCAGCTATACGACCCACTAGTCCACTACTGCAAAATTGACAAATCGGACTTTTTGTATTCTTTCAGTACAATGCTATTATTTACTGACAACATACTTCATCTATGAAATATAATCTACCGGTGTAATTATCATACTTTAGTAATAAATAAATAATGAAAACTGTTTCTAAGTAGTTAAAAACAGACACATCAAAGTATATTAGAAAAAAAAAGTTTACTTCTTTTCAAAACACCATGTAAGACTTTAAGAAAAGTATCAAATAATACATTAAAAAAACTATGAATTGTTAACGGTATTTTCAATTTTTTTTCAACACAATCACCTTTCTCTGTATTAAAATTGCTTTCTAATGTTTATTAAAATATAGTATGTTGTGAAGTGGTGAATTTCAGATTTTCAAATTAATTTTAAAACATATAGAAGACATTGTAAAAAGGTATTTTCTTTGAAAGATACTATTAAGATCTTATTTTAAAATGATTTTCTGTAATTTGGAAATTCTTTTCGCGTTCTACTTGCTACTTGTGCAGTTCAGTCATAACGTTAATACAAATGTAGCAATATTTCGAAATTCAGGAGAGATTTTCTGTTAAATAAAGAGCTTTTGGGCCCATGTGTGCTAACTTTCTTAGCAGTAAGGTACCCGAACCTGATATTCCTACTTATGGGCAGTGTGCGAATTAGCAGGGGGTGCCCGGGATCCCCACTGGCAACAAAGATTCTTACCTAGACAAATTATTTTTCGTACCTGCCAGGGATAAATTTCTTGTCCCCAGAAGAAGTTTCGATCAAGATAGAAAATCGGGGCATTTTTATTTGGCAGAAGTTTAAAATATTTTCATGCCAGTGACAAGTGTATTATGACCTATTACTAGCAGCTAAGAAGCCATTTATTTTGTGATGTTTTTGAAGTAGCTTCATGTGAATGATTTAGTATGATTGGTTTGAGTTAGAAAACCCCATTTGGAAAATAGGACTGCATATCTTCCCTCATCTCTCTCTCTCTCTCTCTCTCTCTATATATATATATATATATATATCCTGTTGAAATTTGTGCTTATGTTTTATCCCCCCTGATAAAAAGTTTAATTCGCACACTGCTTTTAGGTGAGATCCGATTCCTATGAAAGGGCTTCAAAAGTCGTGTACAAGATGTAAATTTAAGTGATGATGATTGTGGCTTATAGTTTCTCCACTAATGGGGACGAAAGTCTGAAACCTCTGAGAAAGATATCTCCGAAACGCCTTGTTCTGCAATTACTCCTCTTGGCGCAGAATATTAATGGAAGAGCGCTCGCTTGTCATGCGAAACGTTCGCGGGTCGAGTC
This sequence comes from Lepisma saccharinum, assembly GCA_022664845.1. NCBI lineage: Eukaryota > Metazoa > Arthropoda > Insecta > Zygentoma > Lepismatidae > Lepisma > Lepisma saccharinum. The sequence goes on along the minus strand of JAGDQP010000475.1, from coordinate 41,838 downwards.
CTTGTCATCTTCCTTTTTCCTTTTCCTCAAGTAAATGTTGAGTTACAGTATGCTTTATGCGACTACTCTGTAGGTTTTTGCTCTTTAACTCGCATTTTATTTTCATTTTGGCTCCATTTATTTAAATTAAGTGCATTGCACTTCATGAATATTAAGAAGTATTATTATTATTATCTCTTTAAATGTTATGCAACTGTTTATTTATTATTTTTTCCATCCTGTTTCTTTTATGTCAAGATACAACACAAAATCCTTAAGCATGTAAATTAGCTTATTTTTTTAATAAATGAAGCAAAAAAAAATATGAAGGAGAAAACAAAAAGCTACATTACACTAACATTCATTTACATGTGAAAAGCATACAGAAACATACAATTTACACGTTACTAGAGAAACACTAAAAAGAGGATATTGACTTGAGAAAGTCTCGAACTGCGTACCCTTCGCGCTGCAAGCGAACGCTCTTACTTTTATCTAAGATTCCAGTACTCAATGAATCACCGTAAACACTGATTCCAGCGTGAAGCTAAGAAATTTGTATCCAAAAATGCAAGATGGACCCAGATCAAAACTTCAATTTGCAAGTATCTGATTAACGTGAAATTTCAAGTTCTGGGAATTCCAAAATATGATAGAACCGTTTAAAAAGTTTAAATGATTATATTACAAAGATCAATATTTTCCCTTCAATTATATTATAAACGGTGTGGCCAGTGTTTCTTTCAGAAGATTTTGCTCGGGAAATGGGGCTAAACCAATTCTTACGAAAATTATCAGTCCCACGTGCATATTGAGTACAACTTGCTAAAAATATAAAATAATAATAATTTTACTAAAGAATATGTCGTATCTTTTAGTTAACCTCAAACTAAAATGAACAGTATTTATAGAAAGTGCTAGTATATTCGGATTTCAGAATACGCATGAGTAATAGAAGTTTTGAAACTAATTCTTTCGGGGACTGTTGAAAACCTAAAGGGGCAAAGCTCCCCCGAAAACATGTCTGGAAGAAAAATTGCCTATTTTGAAACCTGCCCAATTTTAGTGCAATATATAGGAAATCCAATCGATGTTTAAATAAATTTCCCGAAATTAAAACGGTAGCAACACGATGCATTTTAATTTTAAAATCCCATTTAACTTTCTTTAAATTTCGTATCTCAGGGCTCCTATGGTCGCTGAGTATGATTCTGAACTGAAAAATTACGTATCGTAAGTCCCTCACGGCAGAAACTTGAGAAAACAAATTTTTAAATATTTGATTTCATATTATAAAATTTCAAAAGTCCCTGAGTTCGAACATGAAATAAAAATCTTTAGTTACATTATTCAATATGGCTATAGTCCAAAACGTCTTTATATGAAAAATAGTTAGGATTCTTATCTAGAGTCTCTAAACAGCGCTTAGATTTGTTAACGACTTTTAAAAAGAGAAGTCTGAAAACCAACATGACCATAACCCGAAACATTTTCAATTAAAAAACTCCAATGTACGCCAGATGTAGCCCAAGACTTTTAAAATAAAATAAATTTAAAGAATCAAGTAGACTTACTTTTCGAAACCATACAAAATTTCCAGAAAAAATATCAGTTATCAAAGTTCTAGAAATCTTAATTCGATATATAAAATCTAAAGTGACTCTGATATGGTGTAAACGTCTACAGGCGTAATCCCAAATTCATGACTCACTTTGTATAAATATCCTTAATAGCATGTTAAATGCGAATACGAAGTTTCTCTAGAGTCACGCGTTTTATTATAACTGAATTCAAAGCTACCTAGAGCCGGCTGGGCGGCCTAGCGGTCTGTGGAGATAGGCCATCGGCTCGAAGGTCCCGGCCTGGGTGTGGATTTTAATATCTAAAGGCGAATCGTAACAGGCCGCAGCCCAACGTTACTAGACTGGCCTATATAGAAATAAAGTTTACCAACGTTTTTTTATCAGAGCAACACCTTAGGTGTTATAATTTTATTTATAGTGGTTTAGTGTTCGATTTGTAAGGCGAATGGTTGGGATTCCCCCCTCTCTGGAAATATCATCCTTAGCCCTGAGTTTCGAAATCTGCTCCTAGCCAAAGGCGCTAAATACGGCATTCTAACCTGCTTAAAATATTCTTTCCACTCTCTATAAATTGCCTAAACCGATCACTGGACTGCAGTTTTAAAAAGAAAGTATACATTAAATTCTTTATCACACTTATTTTTCCACACTCATATACATACACACTCCGACTGCTCGTATTCGGGTTCAGGGTTCGATTCCCGGCTCTGCCAAGGGATTTTTTCCAAAGCGAGGGTCTGGAATGTTGCCCATCCAGCATCGTGATGCAATTGGCGAGTGGCCTGAATAAAAGACAGTGGCGATCACAGTTGAGAGCTTCGGTGCTCCTCTCCCAACACGTCTGCTTAGCGTGGGAGCAGCAGACAAACTCCTTCCTACGGGAGTGCATCATCCAGCAGTAAATTCAATATGGCTGTGAATTATTTATATAAGCTAGGAGTAAAGCAAGAGGTAAAAACGGCGAATTTACAATGAATATAATTGTGTGTTCTACACGCACTCACACTTCTGCAGAAGCTGACCCGAAAGTTTCTGGGCAAGATAAACCGATGGCGGTTGTCATTGTCTTCAATCGGATAGAAAGGACTGGACCTACAGTTTGACGTGGACTCCGAACACTGATTCCGCCAGACTCCCCTTGCCGTGGAAGTGTCAGCTCTCAAATTCTCGGCCAAAAATAAGTAGAAACCGTGCAAAACTCCACTTACACTTTCCCAATTTTTACTTTACACCCCGAACCAAAATGAAAATTATGGCGGAATCGCTGACTCCAAACCACGTATATCAACTTGTGTGTTTAATACGCAATTTTAAAAATACTCGACTTTCATGAATTCATTTATAACTGTGTCATTCAAGAATCTGACTTCTATATACATGGAACAGACAATAAGGGTAAATGAACAGTTCGTAAGAAGTATTGTCTCTTCGTTTACGTGTAATTTGTTTCCCATCGTTCAAGTTATATAAAAGGTTTCTTGCTGAAATTTAATATCACTTTCTAACACATTTTCTGGATTGTTATTAGGAAGCTAAAATGCAAATTTATTTAGTTCTAACAGTTGCAAAATTCTTCTTCTTTTTAATTTAAGTAAAGTTCGTGTTTGAGAAAGCTTACATTGTATGCTAAGGCTTAATCAGAATTCTGGTCACATTTCTCAGGCACGCGCTGTATTTGTAATGCTGTTATATATTCCATATAGCTTGAGCCAAAGTTGCCGGAAGGATTTAAATAAAATTTAAATTCTATTATTTACGTTTGTAAGTAAAGCGGTTTAGGGGACCTAAAACTATAAACTTTATTTTAAAACAATTTCTTTTGAAATTAAGAATAAATATATCAAAACTGACAAATAAATCATCCTACAAATATTTCCTTTTTTTTTTTATTACACGATATCTTCCCTTCATGTTCGCATTGCTGAAATAAATATTTCTTACTTCCTTGCATTAGCGTCGTCCATCTCTAATAAAATATGTTATATTATAAATGATGTTCACGTTGGTTTAAGAGTATCTTCTTAGTTAAGTAATTCCGTAGTTTACGCCCAATCCCACCTGAAATGCTGCTCTTAACAGGTTGTCCCGCAACTGATTCACGGGCTTAATACGCAAGAATTGTTGAAAATTCGAGACATGATGGACCTGTGAGAGTTTCCTCTTCCATATATTGTCAATTTCCAGGAAAGCAAATTGCTGATTTTTACCTAAAGCAACATGAAACGAAAATAAAATACACAAAATGAAATGAAAATTCAAAACCATTCAACATTATAACGCGAATAGGAATCGCACAGTAACGAAATACAAAAATGATAATTCGAAGCTACTCTTCATTCGAAAAATTCGAACCTAGATTGCTTTTGTAGTTCGGACGAGTGCAAATCTATGCTAAAAACAGAGCCATCTAGTAAGAAATTGTCAAAACTTGATTTCGGAGACGCGAGTGAAAGAACGAGTTGTGTGCTTCTTGCCCTCATTGTAAAATGCGTTTACATTTGATTAAACTTACGGGTTAGACAGGGTTACTTTGTATTATCGTTCCTTTTTCTGCTGCTTTAAATTGATGTTTCATAAATAAAAAAATAATACATGATTGATCGTAATATAGAAGTCACTAAGACCAATTTCAATTTTCTAAGGACTTCGAAACATTATGAATAACATTATCGAGTTTAAAGCTGTTGATTTACAAACTAAAATATATATTTCACTGCAATTAAAAATAGAATGGTTAGTTATGGGTGAAGAACAAAAATGATTTTCTAAATGCGTTCCCTTAAATTTAAAGAGAAATGCGGGGATTCGAACTCATAACCTTCTGTGAAGAAAGCTAACTCGCTAACCACTACATTATGGTAAATGTAATGAAAATGTTTTATCTCATTCGATTTCCGCGTTAATTTTTAGGTACTGAGTATGTTTCGGTTTTATTATTATCGAAGAGGATTGTCATATTTTATTACTATGTCTGCTATGTTTGAGAAGTATTCTGGAATATACAAACAAAACACATCTGTCAAAGAATCTGAGTACAGGTAGCTGAAAGTGTCCATTTGCACTACATATGTGCATTGCAAAATTTTTCATAGTTTTAAAATTCTATTCCAGCGTATCCAACAAGTAATGTATCCAATTGAAAACACTCGTAATGTTACTTTCTAGTTCTAGTTAATTCTAATGTTGCTTTTCTAGTGACATCTTAGAGTATATTAGAATCCAAATATTTCTCTTAAGAAGACTTCCCATCTAAATGAGTCATGATGTGTCTTTTCAATGAACTGAGTCGAGAAAATCTGCCTCCACACATTTCACATTGAAAAATCCTTTCTCCTGTATGAATTTTAACGTGCGTTTTTAAGGCACAGCTTTTAGTAAATTTCGATCCGCAAATTTCACATTGAAAAGGTCTGTCACCCGTATGAGTTCTCATGTGTTCTTTCAAATGAGAGCTTTCAGTAAATTTGGATCCGCATATTTCACATTGAAAAGGCTTCTCCCCACTATGCATTTTCATGTGTTTACTCAATGAGCCGCTTACAGCAAATCTATATCCGCATATATTGCATCTAAAAGGCCTCTCTCCTGTATGAATTCTTCTGTGCGTGATCAAATGCGAGTTCTGAGTGAATATTCGTCCACAAATTTCACACTGAAAAGGTTTCTCATTTGTATGTATTCTCATGTGATCCTTTAATGAACTGCTTGAACAACATTTATATCCGCATATTTCACATTCAAAAAGCTTCTCCCCTGTATGATTTTGAATATGCGCTTTCAAACCGCTTTTATAAGCGTATTGATTCATACATATGTCACATTTGAAGGGTTTTCGCACTGTATGATTTAATAAGAGCCGTTTGACTTCACTGATTTTTTCCTTTGCATGAATTTTCGTGGGACTTTTCAAGGAACCGCTGCTAACACATTTAAATTCGCATTTTTCATATTGGCAAGGTTTCTCCATAGTATGATTTTGTATATGGGCTTTCAAACCACTTTTGCTAGCATATTCCTTCATACATATGACACATTTGTAGAGTTTCTGCAATATGTGATCTAATAAGAGGTGCTTGGCATCACTGGTTTTCTCCTTTGCATGAGTTTTCATATGAATTTTCAATGAACTGCTTCTAACACATTTAAATTCGCACTTTTCACAATGGAAAGACTTCTCACCTAAATGAATTAGAATGTGCATTTTCAAAGCACTTTTTTCACGGTACTGCCTCGTACACATATCACATGTATAGGGCTTTTCTCCAGTATGAATTAATAAGTGCCGTTTGACGTCAGTGGAATAAGCAAATTCCCGTCCGCATAACTCGCATTTGTACAACTTTACACCAGGTACTATTTCTAACCATGAAACTGAAGTTTCCCACGCACTTCTGTCATTTGTGCCTCTTTTGGATTCAGGTTCCATTATCTGTTTCTCTTCAGAAATGTTTATTTCACATAAATTATTATCGTTGCTTTTTTCATTCGATTTCTTGTCTTCATTTTTCATTGGGAGGTGTTGAGTCGATTTTACTTCACATGATTCACTTACTGCTTCCATTTTATAACTTTCGCCTTCAATATTTTTTACTCATTCTAGAAGACAAATCCATTGTTCTTCGTTCCAGTTTATTTTCTGTAAAGAAACATTTGTAGAAGTTTCAACAGTGGATAGGTATGTAGGTTTTAAGATCGCTCCTATATATACAGGTGAAGGAATTATTTAATTATTGCCCTTGATTTACTAAGGCACCAAATATAAACACACTGCTTCCTTCTCTGTATTATCGGGTATATGTACACTATCAGGTTTAAACAATGCGTTAAAATGTTTCAAACTGCAAATAGAAAAGTTCCTGTTAAAACTGCAAACTTACTACGTGAGCATAAGTTCTAAAAGAATATTTGTTTCTTTCGTGAATGTGATATGTGCTAAATTATAGGGTTGTTGCCCTCTATGAATTAAATAAGCATAATTATTATATATATAAATATAATATGGCATTACCAACGTGAAATAGGCTTGCAAAAAGCTTGATACATTAATTATGGAAGTTTGTAACAAGTTGAAACGCAAGACTACAAGCTTGAAACTAATTTAGAACGAAAATCTTAGTTGACACTTTCAAAAGGCTGTTAAGTGATATTCACCAATGAAAAATATGCCAGGTATTCCACCCGCAAGAATTATTTATGCTGTAAAAATAACGTACTATTAATCTTTAAGCCTTATATAACATCTTGTATATATTTAAAGGTTGAAGATAACTGGCCAAGCTAAGTTTGAAAACGGATACTACTTTTTCTTTGTTGAAAATACACACATGAAACGTAAAGTATAATTGTAATTACAAATAAGACTTCCTTCTTTGTCCTTTCACTTTTCCTTGAAATTTGATAACTTTTTTCTTGATATCATATTCGTAACTTATCACAATGTATTTTATATAGTCTATGCCTGAACCTATGAATACAAAGTGAGTAGAATTACGCATTTGAGGAAGATAACACCAGTAACGTGGCTAATTAAGTTAATTAACCACGTGTTCTTTAATACTTTATATAATCCCAGCTGTCTCAGTGGTTCAAAGTAAAGATTAACGAAATAAACAAAGTTTTAAGTAAACGCAATTGTGTACTTATGTATTACTGAAACAAAAAAATGTATAATAAAAAGTATTAATTTTGGTGATAAATAAGTAATTTCTCTTCCTTTTTCTAGCTGTATTATATAGCATTATTAGTCGTTTAAATCAGAGTATTGATGTGAAAACCCGAAAAAATTGAACATCCGAAAAACTGGTAAAAAGTTTTTTTTTCAATCTCTCGTGCTGGTTTGAAATTTTTTTTTTGGCTAATTCGAGACTCCTAACATTACTTCATCGTTCATGCATAGTTAAAATCTTAGTTTTAAAGAAAACATACATTTAATATAATAATAACTCTATTATCACTTCCTATAACAACACTTACGGTAATTGCATAAATATAATATCGAAGAGATTCTAACGATTACAGCCAACGTCACATAGTGCATTACGTAGCAAAATGTAATACGGCGAAAAGCTTGTATCTTGTTCCACCTAATTATATAACTAATCGTACAAAAATATTCATTTTCCTACTTAACTTAAAATATTCATTTTAAGTTACGTAGTACTTAAAATATGCATTTTACTACAAACCTAGTATAAACGTGTTTTATGTAGGTAGTTTCTTATAAATGTGACACACCTGTTTGACCGGCATCAGGTTGCAGCAGTAGATATAAATAGCTAATTTTGAAAGTTTTACATAGTACTATATTCCAAACAAATAATTTCACAATTAAAGACAATAATTTGAAGCACTTTAAAGCTCCTTTATATGTAGAAAAAAATAAGAATGTCGCCTCAAATGTATATCAAAGAACTGAAACAAATGTAGAACGCTCTGTTTACTATAAAAATACGCATTGGCTAGAGTAACTTTTGTTTGCTACTCTGAACAAAATACATGCTATTCTAAGTTACAATATATAGCTAGTAGTAATTTTTTGATATATTGTTCTATTTCGTATCAGATAATTAATAATTCCTCGAAATACTTAATGAAGAATAATAGGACCAAGAAATATACTTTGTGAATGGAATATTTCATTTTCTGTATTTTATCATTTTATTAACAGGATTACTATTCCACCCCCAAATAAAATGCGATATAAATTACTTTACTCTGTTATTCTGCAACGAAATGGCAATCCAATCATTGACATATATCAACTATATGTTTGCTAGCTCTTATAGTTTCATGGTCAAATTCAGAGTGGCAAATAAATAAGAGTGAGTTTCACCAATATTCGTTCAGAATTTAAGAATCGTTAAGAAGTTGTAAGAACTTTGAAGTGCATTGTATTCCTGATATTATTAACTAAATTTCGTGAAACGCGCAAAATATATGTTAAGCACTGAATATTTCAGACCAAAAAAGCAAAACACTAATTTCGTAAATAAAACCAGTCTTTTTTTGCCTCATAAAAAACTATTTCTCCTCTTTACTTTCCAAAATTTGTTTTCTCTGGCCTCTACATAACTAAATCAGACTCCAATAAATTTAAGAAGGCTGCCTTATGAAAGTACTGTTTTAATGTGGACGAATATATTCAATATATTTTGATATTTTTATATAGTGAGTAATTGTCATTATATTTAATATGCACTTATTTTATATTTTAATTTTTTAAATTTATTTCATTGGTTGTTTGAATATGATACGTATGGTTAGCTGTATTACATGTGCTTCGCTCTTTCCGATGTAGAGTAGGATCTTGTTGGAGACGAATCCAAAAATCTAGTGTTATAGTTCAAATTCTTGCCTAAATGCAGAATAATATTGCTAAACATAGCACTGATTATTACACTGACAATTTTCTAAATTTTATTTCATGCTTTTTAGCATTACGCTTCATTATCATTAGTGTAAATTCTTAGTAGCTAGATTTCATGTAAGTATTCTGCACTTAAGCAATCACATTACTAGCTTTTTCGGATTCTGTCTTCGACAGTGGTGGATCACTTATCTACACCCTTGAACATATTGTACTTACGTTACATTATCGCTACACGTTACACGAAACAACATGTTCTCTTATATACTTTCGTTCAGTAAGGCATTTATGAATTATTATTGACAAATTACTAAATAGCAGCAGTATTAGCTGTGGTATTTTCTTTTATCTTACTTGTTTCTACTACACACTGGGTTACAGTAGTGATAATTTTACAATTTTTCTACACTACTGATAAACGCACCCAGCAGATTGATATCACGTACCAATTTTACAGTAAGCAGCACGTTTACTTAAAATTAACAAATGCAAGTTTAACACATCACCCTAGAATGTTCCCGTGATAACTTACTGCAAATGTCTATGCTATACGATATTTCAAAAGCATGCATTGTGCCCGAAGAAAACTCGAAAGTAGCAAATACGCTGCTATAAACTTATTTTTACATATCGCTTCGTTGTCCAGCAAGAAGTGACCAATTTTGAACGAAAAATCTACTTTCTTATTATAAGTATGATGAACGTAAAACTAAATATAAACGAATCATCACAATAACATAATGGTCTTCTAACTCAATTTATATCAAATAAATAAATTATTATTATTGGATTAACAGTGTTCGTTAATTCATACAAATCCTAAAATTTCAAAGAACTTGTCAGATCGCTGGAATTAAGAATTTCGAAGTGATGATAAGCAGGTAAAATGAGGTAGGTGAAGTGAAGGTAGCCTTCAAATGTGAGTATGGGAGGTGAAGTGAAGGTAGCCGTTTCCAACCTGAAACATCTTATGTTACTTTTTACGCTGATGTAGTAAGTGAGTCAATCCTTCGGTGCAGTTTTCAACCGGACCATCTCTGATTTGTATGAAATTTTTAGAGTTTAAACTACTCATGGACATTGGTAAACGAGACAATTTTTAGTCCCTTATGTTTTTAATTGTAAAATTTCATTGGCAAAGTTTACAGACATTTCCATAAGGTAAGATAAAACTAATTTTATGGGCTGTAATAGCTCTATGACTTACGCCCGTCCCGATAAGGGGAAGCTCTTATCTTTGTCACGTCTAATCGTAGCTGTTACCTAACTAAAAGAATAAAATCAAATAAAAGCTGAGTCTTCAAAAACATAAAATATGATGTAAATGGCCAGTAGAACGATTAATACAACTAAAGATGTATAGAGTCTTTAACATAACAAGTTTAAAACGTGCAGGCTGTAAATGGGCCTTCACAAAATAAAACAATAATACTACATAAAACTTAACAGCTAAGGGACATTATCATCTCAAATCGACGGACATAAATCTGCCTGTCGAACATGCATAAAAACTCTCCGCAACATAGTTGGTTCATCCCCTAATAATGACGCCACGTCATTGGGGATGTTATAACGTTCTATGAGATGATTACATCTTGGACAATCTAAAAGAACGTGACGAATACTTCCATTGCATTCACTGCAATGCGGAGGGTCCAAATATCGCAACAGCTATCCATGAGTCATATGACTGTGTCCTATACGTAGGCGACATAAAATGACTTCTTCACGCGTGCTATCTCGGCAAGATGATTTCCATGGAGCATCAGTTACCTTAATTTCTTTCAATTTATTAACAGTAACGTCATCCCATCGTCGCTGCCTTTAATTCCGCGTAAAGTGTCTATAATATATCAACATGTCCTGAAATGGGACATGCTGAATATCAATGTTAATTAATTTCCATGTCTCAGTTCACTTAGGTATCTTCAAAGTACTGTAAAACCTTCCCTGTTTAGCCTAGGAAGCTGCAATAACGTTAAATGCACAGAGAATTGAACAAGCTTCCATATGATTTGCAACAAGTCAACCTTTGCAGAAAAAAATATGGAAATATTTAAATGTGCTTCAAGGTTTAAATTTGACCTTTAACAACTCGAAACATGCAACCAAAAAATCATGTAAAAGTATATTTGCTGCCTTAAGCTATACAGTAAAACAAACAAACTGGGACGTCGATGGGATCAGAAGGTATAAAAGAATATGTACAGTTCTGTGACTAGCTAAAAAGCTTCGGGACAATATACAGAGGAGTATGTGTTCAAACGATCAAATAACCTGAAAAAGAAGAGCGAATAAATAAATGAGGTAAAATTATCTGAATGCGTTCAATGGAAACTCAACAATGCTGTTTGTCAAGTAACACAGAACACTTGCGTCTGCATCTGACTAACAGTCAAAGTAACGTAACTTGAAGCCGGATCCTAATTATTTAAAAAAAACTTGCGAAAATGGACAACAAAGCCCAAGATTATTGGTTATATAAATCGTGAAACCAGATGCATTAGAACCAAAACAAGAAGCGGTGACAAAAAAGCATCCTAGGAGCCATGGTAAAATTTTCCAAATTCAAATAACTAGCCAGAAGAAGCGCTTGTCTCAACCAACGTCAACACTGGTGTGCGAGATGCTCGACTCTTTGTATTCCTTTTGGTGCCATAACATATATTCTTCTTGTTGGTGTTCTGACATCCACCTACTCATCGGCGTCGCTAAAGAGGGGGCAGGTGGGCCGAGCCCCCCAAAATCTCTTAGCCCCCTCACAGGCCCTCCCAACTCTGACAGGACAATTGATCTTTTTAAAAGTAGGGCATTGGTAATGCTGTCACAAATGCCTTGTAATTGTCTACTTTTGTTTCCCATGTTTGAAAAATGTAACCTTATTTTGAAGTACGAGTTACTGCAATACTTGCACAAATTTACAACAGCGCAGACCTTTTCTTCTCAACGTGGAAATGAATTTAACAATAAGAAATTATCCAAATGAATAAATAATAGAAAGTAATCTGTTGTAAAATGAGGATGACAAAAGCAATTCAACCCCTTTTAAGGCTTCAAGGGTAACAAACGTGAGTTAATGTTTACTTTCAGTAACTGAGTTTCGGCCGAAGGTGATGCGGTTTTATGATTGATTAATGGCCAGTTGTTCAAAACAATTTGATTCGTAATCCCAAATCAAACACAGGTTAATACCAGAATACGTGATTTTACGGTTGCACGAAACGATGTCCACAAGTTTTCGTTAAGCCATGAAACTGTTGTACGAAACCCTGATATTGAGTTAATATTGCTACCAAAATTTGCTGTAAAACCACTTCGTATCAGAACCCTACAAATATTTTCAATTATTAGTAACGCTGGGCAGGTAAGTTTGGGTTAGGTTAAATTTGGTTGGGGTAACAATGCATATGGCTAATTAGTTTGTAGAAACAGATATAGAAAGTGAAATACGATTCAATGATCCTCAGTTGAACTTTCTGCATGGGGACATATTAAAATCTGAGTAAGACAATATATATATATATATACGTATTTATTGTAAGCTAATTGAGGAATAAAATATATTTGAATAGACAGTTTTCATAACAGAATAACACAACATACAAGTCCCAGAGATTGTTTCAACTAGCGTTTTAAAATAAAGTCTGAAATCATTTCGACGTAAGGTTATAAATAAACGATTTTAACACGCGTGGATTAAGAATACTTTTCAACAACTGGCCATTAAGGTTGTGATTTACAGTACTACTATATACGAATCAAAGGGCCAAGTAAAGATCTAAAGGATGCCCCAAAATAATAATACAGACTTCCTATGGGAATCACTTTTCTATTATGAAACCTTGATTTTCATAAGTCAATACATGAGATTGTTCACTGTCGAACTTTTTGATGGTGACAGGAGTAGAACTACAACCGTTTGCTGCTATTTTGTACTCTTGCAGTACATTTAAATGTTTACGACCGTAATAAACATTTATTTGTGTACAGTAATGGTTATTTTCAAGGTGTCTGGATGCTAAACTGAATTAGGAGAAAAGTTACCGAAGAAAATTGCTCTTCTAAAAGCAATGACAAAAAAGGAAATAAAAATATTGGATTCCATCCACCCGAATTTTGTTTGTCCCAGTCAGTTTTTCTTCCTAGTTGTTTGCCGAGCTGGCATTGTATTATTGTGGTACAAAATGAACAACAACATTTAAGGAAACATTAAAAGTAAAAACGTTTTGCAATATTCAAGTTGAACAAAACAATAATTGAAAAAAATAACTGAGAAAGTGAGGCTCGCTGTCTGAAGTATAAAATCGGAACCCTGCATATGGGACTAAAAATTGTCACGGTGACTAAGGTCCATGAGTTGTTCAAACTCTACAAAATGCATACAAGTCGGAGGTGGTCGGTTTGGGGCTGTGTTGATATAATGTGGAATGACTCATGTTTTTCGCTTATCAGTGATCTGAAGTTTCTAATAAACAAACACACGGATATTGTAAAAGTCGAAACTTTACTTCAGGTGGAAAAATCCATTAAAATAGTTTAACTATTATCAAATTTTAAAGGAAACTGACTTCCAACTTCATAATTTTAATTCGACCTACATGAATTATGCATGATTTGCAGTTATACCAGGTATACAATTTATATTTACTCCTTAACCAAGTTAATCTCATTCTCACAGTTGGACTTCGGCATATCAAACACAAAATATATTTGACCAAATTACGTGAGTGTAACAATTTAGGTCCAATTAAAATGCCAAATACATGGACGATTAAATTTGACAAAAGATATGGGTACAGAGTATTTCATAGTAATTTGTAAGTTCTAGTGCGCTATGAACTTAGATTTTTCCATAGTAGTCTTATTTTTGGAAATATTTTGAAGAATATAGAAAAAGGGCCTTGGAGCGAGGAGCCCTCTTAAACATTATATTTAGAATTAAAATATATTACTACGAGTAAGTCTGAGCACATATGTAGCTCTATCACTCATAAACAGAATAATTGATATTTATTCGAAACATTAAGTTTAGAGTATTTTATCAAGAAATATATTGTGTGAAACTACGTTTTATTGGGGTATTCAGTCATTGTATCCAGTTCCCAGTACGCCGAAAACCATACACATTCCTATCTCTTTATTACTGTAAAAAAAATTCCTTTACTATTATTATTACTGTGTAATGAAATGCCAACCGGATCTTTGTTAGATACCTGGCTATATTTCCACTAGCTTTTATGATCGGAATCAAGAACACAGAGAAAAGCATCTTTTCTGAGCCCCTCAAATTCTTGTTAATAATTTATGAATTGTCAAAAAATTGTAAGAGATTTTCGATACATTACTTTCGCTTAATTTTTTTAACTAAACTTGGTAAAAACTACGAAATATATATTAGTGAATATTTGTGAGCGAAAAGAAAAGCGATTTCGTGAATAAAACAACGTTTCTTTGCATCACGAAAAAAATTTTTTCTGCCTTTCCCACAATTTTCGTTTTTTTTTCTCCGGCCTTTAAAACCCTAATTCTGTCATCCTATTAATTGCCCCAGTATTCCAGAAAATATAATACAATCCTATTTCCATTCAATTGTAAAATAAATTACTATCACTTTCCTACTAATATTGTGTAATGAAATGCAAACGGGATCTTTGTTATACGTTCAACAAATTTACACTAGTTCATATGGCCAAAATTCAGAGCAGAGATGCTAAAAGCATAATGGGTGAGTCCCACAAATTGTTAAGAATTTACGAATACTTAGGAAGTTATAAGTAGCCCTGAAATACATTACATTCACTAAATCATTTATTTAATTATTAATTTAATGAAACACACTTTTGTTTCTGAAAGTCAAAACATATATATCTCTTCATCATATTCAGACGTTTTCTATCCACTGCTGGATGAAGGTCCTACATTTTTCTTTCCACATACCTCGGTCTGCTGCTATCCTCATCTATGTAGCTCCTGAAAAACGCTTGATTTCATCTACCCATCTTAGATTTGGACGTCGTCTCGGTCGTTTCTTTTCTCTAGGAATCCAATGTAGTACATTTGTCGTCCACCTTCCATCTGTTCGTCTAGCTATGTGACCGGCCCATCTCCACTTCATCTTCTCCCGTCTTGATTAAATATTCTACCTTTGTTTCTGAACGAATCCATTCATTTGTCTTCCTGTCCCTCCTGGTTATTCCTAGCATGCATCTCTCCATTGCTCTTTGTGTGACTCAATCTTTGAGTCGTTTGCGCATTCAATGTCCAAGTTTCAAAGCCTTACATCATCACGAATAAGACACATTGATAATAAACTTTACGCTTCAGACACATTGGTAATTTGCTTTTGAAAATAAAGTGTAGTCTTCCAAACGAACTCCACGCCGTTTTCCATCTATTTATTTCATCAGTCAACTTAGCATTCGACGTTTTGAGCTGACCTAGGTAAACATACCGTACTCATCAACTATGTCTATTTTCTCTCCGTTAATCTTTACTTCCATCTTTGCAGCATGTTGGTTGTACATTACTTTTGTTTTACTTAAGTTCATTTTAAGGCCTATATTCAAACTCTCGTTACTCAGTTCTTCCATTCTGGTTTATAGTTCTTCTGCACTTGAAGCAAACATGACTATATCATCAGCGAACCGTAGGTGATGAAGATATTCGTCATTCATTGTAATTCCAACTTTATTCTAGTTTAAATTTCGGAACACTCTCTCCAGGACTTCAAAAAGCAGTTTTGGAGAAACTGAATCTTGTTGCCTTGAGAGAGAAATTTTTCACTTTCTTGATGTAGTTTATAGACAGATGTGGCATTCGAGTAAATGTTTCGCAGTAACTAGACGTATGCAATTTCGATGCCTTGATGTTCAAGTGATTGATGTACTGCTGACAAGGGGATCGAATCGAAAGCTTTTTACAAAATCTATCAATCCCAAACATAGTGGAAGTTTATATTCATTAGTCCTTTCCATAACTTCATTCAATGTTTCTATGTCCTAAATCCACGACGAAATCCGTCTTGTTAAAATTTAAGTCTCGTTCAATACGATTCAAAATAGCTTTCGTGAACATTTTGTATACGACTGACAGTAAACTAATTGGTCTGTAGTTTTCCACGCGTTCTTTGTCCCCTTTCCTGTACAACAAAATTATAACGGCATTATTCCAACTTGAGAGTATTTTCTCTTCCCCAGGCACATCGAGAATAGTTTAGCAAGTTTCCCTTTCATTTTTTCACCTAACCATTTAAACGTCTCTGCTGTGAGTTCATCTTCTCCTGGCGATTCTTCTTCATCCCTCGAAGTACTTTATCCACTTCTTCTTTCATTACGTCTGGAACTTCTACATCATTTTCTTCTGAGTCTTCATTTCCTAGTTCTTATTCGGAGTAGTAAATTTTCTGTAGAGATTTTCAAATATGTTAATAATTTCGTGTTACGGTCCCGTCTGGTCTCTTAACCGCAATTATTTGCTTTTTCCCTATCATGAACTGGTGTTTGGCTTTCTTCAAACTCTTGTTTTCCTCGATTGTATTTCTAACAAGATTTTCGTTATATCTTCGTACATCCTCTTTTATTTTCTTCCTTACGGTTTTAATTAGTTCTATGTACTCAATCCTCTTTTGCAATTTTCCTCTTCTTTCATTTCCCTTATTTTCTTAATCAAGAGTTTAGTTTCTTCAGACATTTTGCTCTCTTTTTTCTTTCTTGGCTGTTTCTCTTATTATCTCAGTCAGTATTTTATTTCTGCTATCGATGTCTTCTTCATCCTCTAATTCTTCCAAGGCGCTGAATCTGTTGTTTAGTTCTATCTCGAATGTTTGTCTGTGCTTTCCGAAATTTTCCAGATATAAAACTGACGGTTTTCCTCTGATAAGTTTCTTTCTCTCAAGTCTAGTATTTAGTTTCAGATTACATCCCACCATCCTATGATCACTCGAGACTTTGAAACTCCTCAGAACAGACACAGTCTTACAGTTTTTACCTGTTATTCGACAAAACGTAGTCTATTTTGTTTTTAGTCCCATTTGGGCCATTTTATGTCCACTTCCTCTGGAGCGGTTTCTTGAAAAATGTATTGGAAATGAACAGTCTGTTGGCTGCTGAGAATTTCATTAACTTCTCTCTTGTTTCTTTTGCCAAATTCAAAGTTCCCTACTTTCGTATCACTGCTCTGCTTGGTTCCTACTTTCGCATTGAAGTCTCCCAATACAATTTTGTAATGCGATTTGCTACTATCCAAAATCTTCTGTATCTCTTCGTATAGGTCTTCGAATTCTCCTCCGGGTGTGAGTTTGTTGGAGCATACACTTGTATAATGTAAGTACTGTATCTCTTGTTTATCTGTATCTCTAGTAATAAATTACTACCCGTGCGATTCTATGTGAAATTCCTTCAATTTCTGTGATCCGTGACTTCAGATCCTTATTAATTATAAAGCCAACGCCTGTCGGTTTTCCATTTTCTGTTCCTTTAAAGTAGAACGTGTGCCCCGACGGTAGTTCCAACTGTTCTTCATTCTTCCTCCACACTTCTGATAGTCCTATGATGTCCCACTTAATCCTCTTAAGTTCATTCTGCAATTCTTCTAATTTGTCTTCTCCTGCAAGTGACTTACAGTTGAGGGTCGCCACGTATAGGTCCGTTCGAGTTGCCGTGTCGGTGTCCTGGCAGTCTACAGTCCAAACCCGGGCATTTTGACCCTCTGACTTCCTGCAGGACTGACCGCTACCGTTGTCAGCTGCATTCCGTCCTCCAAACAATGAGGGCCTCCCAAGCTGTTCCCTTACTTGCACCATCATGTGTAAAGAAAGGAGAGGTGCTGACATTTGACTCACCAAGCTGTCTGCTAATGCGTGTTGGTGAGCAGCCCATCCATGTTCGTTTACCAAGCAGTTGCTTGGGTACTAACAGGCCCCACGACGTGAACGTATGGATTGGACATTAGGCGTCCACCCCGGTCGGTTCCCTTAAGCCTTAGCAAGAGGAATTAAGGGGTCTCCTCCTAGTTAGTGGCAGAAGCCTTTTGGGGCGACAGTCCCGGTTTACTGGTCCTGTCTGTTTCCCGACCGGTTCAAATAATGTTAACTGCCTCAAAAAAGTTATTTCCAAAGTAAAACGAAAAACTGAGAAAATTGTTTCCCGGTGTTTAATTCTTCAGTTTTTTTTTATTTCACTAAGTAGACCCTATCAAAAAAATTGTACAATTATCAGTATTAAATTACTACTTTAAGTTTGTTTTTCACTGAGATCGTTTGTATTATTCTTAAATGTATTAAGATATATCTAACAAACATGAGAGGTGAAATAAATTTGTAATACTTCAATTATTATGAAGAAATATAAAAACGTGACGGTAATGACAAAAATTTGCAAGTTGTTGTACAAAGTAAATAATTTTTCTGAAATCATTTGTATACAGCGCTGCCTTACATTGACAAATATTGTAAAACTATGTACTAGAATTTGATGCCTGTTTTTTTTTTTTTTTAAAGGCTCAATAAAAAATATTTTGAAGAAATGGTATGTCATTTTCTCCCCTAATCAAATATTGACAATTAAAATGCCAACTAGATTTTTGTTATATACTAACCTATATTTGCGCTAGCTTATATGCCCAGGATCCAGAGCAGAGGGGCAAAAGCATTATGGCTGAGTCCCTGAAATCTTTTTTTTTTTTTTTTTAAGAATTTGCGAATCGTCAAAAAGTTGCAAGAGCTATGAGATACATTACATTCGCTAAATTATTAATAAAGTCTGTGAAAACTACAAAATATCTGGTAACTATTGAATATTCGTGATGAAAAAGCCAAAAAAAATCGTCAATAAAAACACGGTTTATTTGCCTCGCGGAAAGAAACCCTGTTTTTTTTTAATCAAAATTTCCAGTTCTTTCCCATCCTTTTAAACAAGATCCTATATATCTTTCCAAACGACATTATTATTTGATTATAGCGATGAAACATTATCCATGTTAATTAGTATTCCCGGGTACTTGTGCAAAGGAGGTTAAGTGAGAAAACTCCATTTTTTAGATTTAAGTATCATTGGAGAGAGGAAAAGATCTCAACGTGTGTGTATAGGTGGCTTAATAATTATTTTTTTCGAATTTATGAACTTGTGTATCTCAAGAAATCACAATATTATTGTAACTTTCAATTCTATTTTCCTAAAAAAAAACTTAACACCCTTTGCACAAGCACCAATGATAATTTCGAATTTAGTAATCAAATTCATAAATAATTTTCAATTGTGAAATATAAAAACCCTGGCTAGCGGTATGGTGTTAGTGTAATGCATATTCCTCCAAGTACATTGAAACTTGATTATGCGATGAAACACCATACCGAATGTGAATAGCAATGGTGGTTTCCAAAAGTTTGCTCAAACAAATGGAATTTTGAAAATCTTTAAAATATAAAAAACAAAATCAACGGAGATAAAACAATAAAAATTCAATTTTTATTTTCCCCTCTCATTGTTTCTCTTCCAGTGCACATCACTATCCGTAGTTCAAGGAAATTATAAAACAGCAGCACCCTTCTACAATTTATAAACAATAGAAATGCTGAATTATTAAGTGGATTTACGGTATCACTTTCCGACATTTGCGTTTCAAGACACTTGTAAAAAGAATGTGCACCCTCGTATAAGTCTCAAAAAACACATTAGTACTGTTTTGAGGCTGTTATAATATTAAAATTATAGAAGAAAACTTACCAAATATTATCCTAGTAAACAAAATATTTAAGTTTCCTGTTAGAAGTAGTGATTTAAAGGTCAGATAAAACGGAGAAATCTTGTTTTATTCCATTAGCCAAGAAAACTTAATTTTTTTTCATCACGAATATTCATTACTTACTATACCTAATGCATTACTTGGTTACGTTCAGCAAAATTAAATGTTCTTACCTTAAAAGATGTACAAAAAACTTCCTCTTTACATTACCAATGCAATATATGTTATTAGCGCCCTTGTACATTAGAGAAAAGTTTCTGCCGCTTATGACCCTTAGGTCTCTGTAGCTCTGATCGAGGTAACGCTTTAAATCTTTGTCAGAGGTATAAGGATGTTTTAACAAGAACTAACATTTTAACAAATTCATTGATCATTAATTAATGTCAAGGAAATTAATAGTAAAACAAAACTTTTTTAGTAGCATGAAAAATTGAAAAAAAAAATCCTGTTATTTTTCGTCGTCCAATTTTCTCGTGTTTTTTTTTTTTTCATCACTACGCTTACGCTAGTTAAAAGGCATTAAGTACAAATAAGAATGATTCAAGGGAATTCTATTGTCTATTCGCTTTCTAATAGTCAAATCAGATATGTTACCTATCAAGCGTTTTCTGCTAAATAGAAGGTATGAAAAAACATATACATATGAAAACAATATAATCACTTGTAATGTAAAGGCCACTTTAGACGATCCAATTTCTCGTACGATCCCTCGTGTGCAATCCCATCGGTTACATTCTTTGATCGTGTAAAGCGCAGATCGTACGATTTTTCATGCTATCTCCGATGTGTTCTCTAAATAGAAACGGTCCTATTTTTCAGCGAATTTTTCGTACAATCTATGACAGCGCCCCTACCGGCAATATAGCGTCCTTTCCTATTCGGCTGTTTGGTTATGGATTACGACACAAAGAGAACATATTAATGTTATTACTTGATGCAGAAATTAACATACATAATGGCATAATAAACTATTACAGGTATAAAGATATAAAACAATGTTTTTAAGGGAAGTGTAAAAAGGTCGGTGATACTGCAGTACAGTTACTTCTGCTATAGAGGACTTGCAATACCTCAAAATGCTACGTTTTGCATTCTTATAACCATAAAAGGTACTAAATAAGTGAGAAATATGATTAAAAATATGAAGACAAAGTTCTGATGTGATCTAATAGCTACTGCTTTTCCTATATATTGTGCATTCTGCAGTTAAGGTGATTTTCATTGTTTTTATTGTGCGTAGAGTACTGAATTTGCTGCAATGATGATAAGTATGAATGGAAGTAATGTAGAGGATATCGGTATCTTTGCAATCATATTCCTCCCCAATTATTTTGATAAACATATACGCTCTGTGCATCCGAAATAATGAAATACATTGAACAGTAATTACAGAAGTAGACATAATGTTAGTAGAGTGTCGACGTCAACCCAGAGCTGTGCAAGTCAATGCATTAGCTAGGTAATTAATCGAACGAACTAATTTTTATTCAAGGGTTAAGACAGCTGACCCACCCCATTCACACCTATATACCTTGTGTGAAATGAGGCTATAAATCATATAAAATCTACATTACTCCTCATTTTTGTATTTTGCAAGTATTTCATGCTTATAGGAATGTAAAACGTAACATTTTGAGGCGTTTCCAGTGCTCTGTGATAGAAGTAGTTAAACCGCAGTGTTACTAATTGCCCCCATATGTATAAATAGGAGTTAATATATCGCGATTTATATACTTTTGAAGTGCTGTGTAATGTCACATATCTTGTTAACTCAGGAATATTATAAAAAACAAAACACATATGACTCTGAACTTATCACCGAAGACAGCAAAATTTTCAACGTTTTTTCTGTCCGCATTGAAATATCTTTATCGAAGTACAGAAGTTAAACTACGACAGTTTCTTTACCACTGAAATCTAGTAGATTCTCTTGGTAGAAGAATTTACATTACAATTATTAACTGAATTTCTGTTGCGTCAAGATTAATTGTTATCAATATTTTAATTATTTTCTATTTTTTAAATGGGCTATACTTTCACAAATATCTGTGGCATAATTACCCTAAAAGCCTGAGGTGTCACAACTATAAACTCCAGCAGTTTCATCATTATCCCCTCGTATCCAAAATTGTACCGTGTAAAACACTATACAATATTGTATGATTTATCGTACGAAAAATCTCGTACTATGGATTGTATACATTCTTTCATACGAGAGATCGTACGAGAAATTGGATCGTCTAAAGTGGCCTTAACGGTCAAGAATCTGTACCAGAAACGCTATACTAAGTAAAGGCTGTAGCGTAAATCCGATTCAAACATACGGCATCTGAATCTGATTGAACATGTAAATATATGGAGATCGCCTAAATTTAAGCTGCTATGGACTACCGGAAGCGGAGCTAGGGAAGACGAAACATTGAATAGCGGCAAAATTAGAGAAAAGCAGGAATGACGATGAAAGTGAATATCTTGCAAAGAGGGAAAGAAAACCAACTAAAAGGAACATACTAACCATAAGATGGGCATCAACAACTAGGAAATACCTTTGGTTCATCCATGGGAAAGACCACAAACAGACTCTTTCCGAATTCAATGATCCTCCGTTCCGTTCCGTTGTGAAATGTCCCGTTCATTTTCGTTTTGCACACTTTTATCCGAATTAAATAAGTGTTTAAAATTTTAACCACAGATGTCACCCGTCTGGAAACAGCTGAAAACCCTCAACGCGTGATGTGAGTAAGTATTGGGCAATGTGAAATTAAGATAGTTTGATGCGAAGTGAATAAGGCAGGAAGTAGATACATATAGACGTAGAATTCCCATACTTGTATGTATTCGGCATACATTAAATAACAACTGACGAAGATTGATGCTATTCGAAGGATGATTACAATTCTGCAGGTTATTCTGGAAGTTTTTCCAACATAAGTGCGCCTCATGAACTATGAATAACTAAATAATGTTATACCAGGATCTATGAATAACCACCCAAGTCGTGAGCCTTGACACCGTTACGCATTTGAAGTTCTAAAAACACTTCAAATAATTATAAGATTTCTTAATCTTTGTATTCTTAAATGAACTACTCATACACGGTGTATGCTGTCCTCTCATCTATTAATATCTATATGGAAACCCATTGGGGAAATCCAACTACCAATATTTTCACATTGCGAAGTTAAATTTATTCAATGATCATCAAGATATATCACTCAAAACTGGTACAATATCGATAACATAATGTGAAATGAAATCTTAAACTATTAAAATACTTACATTCAAATATAGTCCAGTTGCTGGCAATACTCCTGTAGGAAAGTTTGACAAAGTTTCTCTTCAGATATCATTAGAGTGCACTCAAACATATTCAAAAATATGAGGTAGACATCTCACATCCTGGGCATAACTTCTGTAGGCCGCCATCTTGGAAAATACCCCTCACTGCCTACCATACACCCCTGTTAGTCCTTGTGCCAGACAAGTTGTTGGTATAAAATAGGGGGACCAGATGAAACCTTCAGCACTTGTAAACTGGTATGTATAAAGCACAAAAATATGTGATGGACATTCAAAAAATGTAGCAATCCAAGATGGCGGCCATTCAAAATGGCGACCGACGCTATTTATTAAAATGCCACATATCTCGGCTCTGAGTTATCCGCTTTCGATCATTCTTTTTCTAAATGAAAGATCATTTCTCTGACTACATTTTTGTTTATGAGCAATCTTTTCATAAATCTAATAGTTTTTCAGTTAAATGTAAAAAAATGTTTCATTTTAGCCTAAGATATTTTCTTATTTAATATTTTACTTTGAAACGACTGGTTTTAGAGAAAACTATGTTCGTACATAAAATATAGTTTGTAACTCAGACTTTAATTTAAAGAAAAGAGCAATTAAATCCGACAACTACAACCCGAGATATGGACAAATATTTGAAAATTCTGTAATACAAGGTAACATTACGGAGGGACTAATGCATGTAGAAGTTACATGATGTTTTGGTATTAAATGGAGGAAGCAAATGAACTTTTTCTTTATTTAGGTAAATGAGAGGACCATATAGCTTATCTCACTCAAACCTCATTAGAATATGAATTGCTATGCCCAACCTCTTTCGATTCCTCACTCCCCATGTATATGTGTTTAATGACACCATGCATTCGTTATAAATACATATTAGTATTCAAACTGGCATCAACCCGGTTGCAATACATCCAATGACTTGTGCAATATTTATAATTGTTTTCGAAATAAACCCCCAATTCTTCCGTGTCACCCCAATCAATTATCTCTTGTTCCAACATTTTCAAAAAAGCAGATTGATATCTTTCCTTCAGCAACTCCCTCAATTCAGCGAGTTTTGATTTTAGGAGGATTTTTTTCTGTACAAAAGATCCACATGCGATATTGAACAGGTTTCATTACTTTTATCCAAGTTGTATAAAATGTTTCTGCCATATATGACATGAACACTTTCGGCTCTAATGAGTCAGTCAGAGTATCTTTAATTACAGATAAAATATTTCCATTGATACAGTATCCAATCTGTTGGATAGCATGAATGCACAAGGAAAACCTTGATACTTGTCATCCAGTACTAATAGCGCTGAAGGTTCGAACTCATACCTATTCAACCCATGTGTACTGTCGATACAAATACAGTTGTCCCATATCGTCGTAACATTTTTTGTTATTGTTGCGTGTCATTCATGATAACGAGAACAAAATCGATTACATTTAATTCAGAATGTGTTACAGAGCTTTATACCCTGAGTTTTATAGAAGCGAACTACATCAACACGCTGTTCCATCTCAAGGACCCACGATTCAATGCTTGTATAATCGTTACTGTCGCATACAGCTTAAGATTTTAGGTGGTTCCGTTGCTCAATATTTGACAGATCTTTTCTCGTAAGGAGATGCACGCGTTCTATATCTGAATAAATGATCAAATTGAATTTTCATAGTGACTCTTCTTGCTATTTTATCTCTCTCTAATTTTAGTATCCTCAAACAAAATAAATCTCTCTGCTAACCAACATAGGTTTTACAGAAGGAAGCAATTATTTTTCCCGATGGATAGAACGTAACTTTAATTTTTAATGGACAATGCCCACTTATTTTGTTACTCGCAATTATTTTTTATGTCTCGTTCTTTCCTGTCGGCTTCAATTCCCCATCCCTATGACAAATATATAACATTCTTGCACAACCATCAACTTTTCTGACATACTTTGAACGCCGAGTAACATACTCGCATATTAGTTCCTTTTCTGTTTGATATTTCCAATCGTAAAATTCTTGTTAACTGGCAAATTCCATATTTTCACTTGTAACACGAATGTCATGGTCATTAATATAATGTTTCACGACGTCGCATTTTGTCTCCTGTTGTGCTAGAGAAAGAGCGCATTTTACTTGTGATCGCGAAATAGTAAACCTGTGATCATTATGCTTAGCATTAGCATAGCGATATAAATTGAATTTAGAATTAGTGCTAAAACTACATAAGTCACAGGCAAGCTTCAAATTGACACCTCAATGTTTTGTCCGGGTTTGGGACTATATTTTTTTCGGGTAATTGGATACCTTTCCGCACTCACACTTTTCGAAAGTTGGATGCAGCAAAATGTCTCCATCCTGTGCCATAGACTAATTTAATAATTACAAATAAACGAATATAGGTTGACTAACCTAAGTATATACAGTATCTCTTGACAATTGTTCAACAGTAAGTAGGAACGCACAAATATAGCCCGCCCGCGACATTCAGAAGAATCCTGAGGGGAAACGTTCAAGTACGACCTGGATACAGGTGGAAGAGGAAACGGAAGAAAAGATATACGCGGATCTACCTAGAAGAAAGAATGTAAAATTGAGATGCTATGGATTGAAAAGTTGTTTAGTCGGGAAAGGGGTTTCTGGTTGTGATTCGTGTTGTTACGGTTGTATCATATGTAAATATTTAAGGATGTATAGACCCGTTGGGACATTTTACTGGCGCAAATACTAATAACTGGATGCTATTGCTATTGTAGGTGATGGATCAGCAAAACCCATGTACAAAACAGATGCCGTGGATATTCGGATCGATTTCTGGATTTCGCTCCTTACTATTGAAGAGAAGGCGATATGCAAGACGTTCGAGGATGTTGGGCTTGAAGTCTGTGAGCAAAAGGACAATTCAGAGAGTGTTTATAAGCATTGTATTCTACATGGATGGGTGCTATTCCTAACTGGTTTCCTATGGAGTTAAAGGGAAAAGTTTAAAGGAAATGTTCACGTCAACTGGCGATATTGGAAAGTCAGGTGATGCATCACTTTCGGCAAGGATGGTCTCACCAATGCATTGCCCAGACGGAGAAGGAACTCTCTTAGCTGGTACCAGACCGTGAGGCGAAGAAGAAGGAGCTGCCCACCGGGAGACACGTGGATTTCCGGAGCGGGAGGCCGTGAAAGAAGAAGTAGGACAAGTCCCCTGATGCCCGAGGGTCTGAGTTAAGGTCACCGTCGTGGAAAAGGATGTTCACCAATCCCCAGAACAGCGAAAGGTAGTCCCCGAGCGAGTACCACGAGATTAGAGAACACATCGCGGTAGAAAGAGTAAGGGCAAGAAACATAGGTTGCGTTCGAGAGACAGAGCTGATTACGGTAGTGGGCCTTCAGAAAAGAAGGAAGGTGCTAGTGTTCCTGAAGATGCGTTTGTTTTGTTGTAATGTAACTCTTTTGTGTGAACGAAAGTAACACACACAGTAGAGAAGTATCGAAAGGTGATTAGATACTCGTTGTAAATATATTTTCATGTGGTAAGACATTTGATCTTGAATCGGCACACGTGTTCGGAGCCCATTCGGGCGACATGTGTGACCACCACCGATATCGGCGAACCGCCCCATGTGTCAGATAGGTGGCAGGTCACGATCCGGGCGTACTTATGTTGTTTTTGTAGATATATTCATAGATTATTGTGTCGAAACCATAAAGATTTTGTGAAAGAAAATATTAATAAAGACTGTTAACATTTATTGTCATCAGAGACAAAAGGAAAATAATAATTAAGAAGTTCAAGTCCGCTTACGAAGTGTTAGTATATACTTCGTATACTATCGTTGGAACAGGTTGCCCACAACTAAATATAGGTATAAGGTATTACGATATCAAGTTTATAGCTATATGTATGTTCTACATAGTACAATATGTCTCATTTAACAACCGTCTTAATTTCTTTAAGGATGAATTTACTACGTTCTCGAACTTCAGGATACCGAGAGACCCTGCTGTTGGTCCTGTTTCTTGTTCCGAGAAGCGAGCACTCGGGAACAGGAGCCTTGTCAGCCCGAGAGGATCTCTTGGGGGACTCGAGAAAATAATTTCTCCTTAGCGAGAGACCCGCCTGTTGGTGTGTCAGTGTCTTGTGTACTGGAGACGTCTCCTAGTGTTTGCACTTAGGTCGTATCTTTTACGGAGAGGGAATAGGATTTTCCTCTTACTTGTAGCCTCTTGCTGGAGAATTGAACATGGAATCCACATCTGCATTATTTACGGAAGCTTGTAGTGAATCCACTATCAACGCCCTTCACTTCCAATGGTAAGTCTCGGTTATCAGAAAAAAAACACCCATCACATTCAACGTGAACGAATTCAACATATAGACAAAACATCCTTGTCTTTCAACGGAAGATCACGACAGCTCAGGTTAACGTCAACATTTGCTGCAAGAGTCCTTCAGTGACCGCTATATTGGTTTCTCAGTTGTCCAGGTCTCTTTGAAAAAAATTTACTTCGCCTGAAACGAGCTATCGACTTGTGTTCTTGGTATATTTGTTGCGAAATACCTTGTCTTCACCGACTGTAGTAGTTTTAAAACTACTTGCGTTCGGAGCACGGCACCTGAACCCTTACGCCAGTTCTGTACATATCATATTGCTTGCAGGGTTTTATTTAGAGCCTTGAAAACTGGCCTTAGCTTTGAACGTTGCAATGTAGATGTGTTTGCAAAATCCCCATATTCTTAGAAACGGTATAATTAAGGAAGAGGATGATTTATGTGGGCTGTTGTTACCAGTGCTTATGGCTAGATGCGAATAACAACCCCAAAGCCTTTTAATTTCCTGGTCCACTCTTATCATGGGTTTTGTCTGGAGGTGATATTGTGTAATATGTATCAGTTGAATGCCTATCTTTTTCATTTCAGACATGAACTGACGATAAACAAAACATGAACCGTTCTGCAGAGAATCCATCTAGGTACTCGTAAGTGCATAATATATGTTACGCTTTAAGTGCAGCAGGTGTTTTTACACTCCACAGTGGGTAGGAGTACGGTGTACCGAATATAAACTTCCATACACGTACACACGTACACGTAGCGCTAACTGGTAACTGGAAGAGAACCTATAATGTCGATTGCTAGAATGTGCCTAGGTTTGCTTTCCTCGATAGATAACATGACTTTTGTAGGCGGATGGTACTCCGGCTTCCTCCTCACCCATGTTGGCAATCCCTAGCGTGTTAACAAAGGTCCTTGCGCATGGTTTTCCAGATAGAATTTTCCATGATTGTTAATTCCATGCCTTTATCTTACCCGAAATGTTCCCTGTTTTCGTGGTATGCTTTAAAAACGTCCTGTACTAGAAAATGAGTTACAACTATTCACCACTGGTCTGGTACATGAAAATTTCTATTCAGCAGGATTCATATTTGGATCCTGTAATATCTATATATGTTTTCCTTACTACGCAAGTGGTCGTCAGTGCGTTCGAATTAATCTATGAATTTTTCTAAATCGTGATCACCAAATTGGTGGGACCTCCAGGTCTTTGAAACGTTAGATCTCTACTCATGATGTTCCCAGGTGATAGTCTGTGTGTTGTACCGTGACCAACTTTTTCTTCTCGTCCAGTCTCATCCTCGATTGGACATCACCTGCTATGTTACTCTCTCCGGAAATGTATCTACGTTTGATGTCCAAATATTGAATTTATAGAATTCATTGGTATAATAGCGTATTCCATTCTTTTTAATTCAACTAACGTCTGGATGTCTGAATGACCAGTAATTGGGCATCTAGAGTTCTTCCACGTGCGCACACCATGAATAAGTGTGATAAAATCGAGTTCAGTGATGCTATACTTAGCCTTATACGCTTGAGATTTTCCCGGTGAAACCTATAATCCTCTCATTTTTCGTTATCTTTGAGCAATATTCCCATTGTGGATATGGTCAATGTGTAATCGATGGTGTGATAGAGTACGTCTGGACATAGATGTGAGAGCATTACACTATCAGTTACCTCGGCTGGCACTGATCGTGTTCTTGAAGACATTGTCACTTTTTGCGTTGTCGCAACAGTTGATCCAGCGGCACTAACTTTCGTCCACAATAGCACACGAACATCGATTGCCAATTAAATTGCTCCAGTATTCTCTGCAGAACTATAATATTAGTATGTTCGGAATAGCTGTAGCATATTCCTGCCTCTTCGTGATGCCTCTCGAACTGACAACAGATTTGAGGAACGAGATCTCTGACGCTAAGAACATACACTTGATGCTCACTGTCATTCCGCCTGCGTTAGCTTATTTAGGACTTCATCGAACAGTGAAAGATATTCGCCCAGGTCTCGTCCCGAAATAAAAATATCATCGACGTAAATGATGATCTTGCTTAAGTATTCCTCTCCGAATGCTCGTTCCTATGCATGCATCTGTATAGACACTTCTGATAGGTACTGCCATATCTGGTCCATGTTGTACAGGCGTCATAACTGATGCTATATTCGTAGGATATATCGGGTCCTTCTTATTTTTTCCACTGTAACCATCAACATTTATAGCACAAAAATATCAGTCGTCCAAATGATTTTTGGGTTCTCTCCAAACCATAGGAATGCCAAACCGCATAGCATAGCATTTTTCTTGCCATTAGTCCGCAATCAGAACTCTTAAACACAAGTTCGACGCACTGTCTGTGGGGACTAGCTTTTATCCTGGTCGCACAGAATCACACCAAAATATGCAAGGTACGCATCCTTCACAGAATTAGTAATGTTTTGTCTTTGTCTCTGTACTATATACCTGCCACAAATATGTCCGGAGAACTCAAATTTCCGTCTTAGAAAACAGAGTTACAGACTTTCACTACGCACTATGCAAGTAGAGAACCTATTGGCATAGACAAATAAATCAATACTCTAGATAATTTCACGCTAATTCATAAAACCAAAGCTTCTTTTGTCGTAGTTACAATTCAAAATTGAATGCTAAATATTGAATAAGTAGCAGCAAAATGGACAAAATTGACAGACCTCTCGTCTAAGCATTTTAACATTTTAAGTGTATGAATGATACTTTTAACGAAGCAAGCCATTAATGACTTATATCCTACCTATTTTGCTTGCCATCTAGTGGGCAAATTATACTTTGAATACTTTGCGGATCGGGAAAGGAAGAAAAAAATGAAAATCAGAATTCCTCGAAAACTGAGCGTGATTTAAAGAAACTGAAAGTAGTTCCTAAATTAGCTCCCAAAGGACTTTAACAAAATATGCTCACATCGAAAACATCAGAACCCCTATCCACCACTGCTTTCAAACTTTTGTATTCTGTGTTTGAATAGTCGTTGACTAATCCTACGAAATGAAACCAGGCTTGAACGTTGCTTTTGGCATCGACAGAGAACACGGTACAATAGATCTGAGGGCGAATATGTTTAGTGATCCTAGTTCAATCCCCACAAGGATCTTTCACCATACGAATAACTCCAGATCGGACAACGCAATAATGTAACGTTACGAACACTTTCAACACTGCACTACGAAGATATTTTCCAGAGCGGAAAGTGGACGTTTGTGAGTCGAGCGCTATCTCAAATGGGTGAAAGAATGTCAGATCAGCAAGAACCAAAGCCTTGACGTGAGCATTGTAAAATAAACTGCAGAGATAGCTTTCTGTTCGTAAAATGAATGTTAAGAATGCATTCTAGGAATACGTAGTTTGAATCCAAATTCAAATTTTGAGAAAAAACTTGAAATTCGACAAAGTTTAATACTTTTCAAATTGGGAATTTTTAAATTTGAAGGAAATTCAGACAGAAACGAGCAACAATGTGATTTCCGGATCTATGAAGTTGGACACTATGTACACTTTGGGTAGAGGTAAGGCGAAGGACCAGAGTACAGCTCGTCACTCATGATTTGACAAAAAACGTGATTCTTCTGTCGAAATCAAGGACCTTTGATCAGGATACTCCAATTTGGAATGGTTGTTTTTGAAAGAGAAACTGGATAGATATGGAAGAGAACAAAAAGGAGACAGATTTTAAATTTTCTATCGAAATTTATTTTAATGTTAGAAAACACAAATATAAAAGAAAAAAGACAATAGGAATTTTTAAACAAAACTGTATATGGAACCCGAAGAACGCCAATACGACAAATAGAATAGGTTAATAATACACATGAAGTTAACAATAATCCTTAAATAACTCATATAATAAGGTTACAAGGATTCAAATAAAAATAATAAATAGATGAGATACTACTGAAGTTTATTATAGTTATAAAAGGATAAAATGGTTTATTAAATAATTTTCGAGATAGATTTCTGAGACAGTGGATATCTAAGAACAGTCCAATATTAGTTGAATGATAATAGAAGTAATATTTTAAAGGATTAGTATATAAATAAATAATATATAATAGATTTAATTGATTCTTAAATCATATGTCATAGATGAATTAAGAGGTTGAATTATGTTACCGGGCATATTCAAAAGTTGGAGCATGCCGAATTATACGGTCGTTTCTTCGTATGAGAGTAAGCCCACCCGCTATTTGCAGTTCGTGATCGACAGATCTTTTGCGGGTGAAATATGCTATAATCGTAGAAAATACATAAAATATATATAGAGATAAATAGAACCATCTAATAAATAAGGTAAGTGTACTGATTATGGCCCTTGTCCCCAATATGGCTGACTCCTGAGATTTCCGCAGCTTTCCGTTGATGCTACTAGATGTAGATGTCATCATAAATTATATTCTCATGACAACAGAAAACATTATTGCGTGACTCATTTATTTTCGAGTGGCGTGAGCGGCGGCAGCTCCAGTTGAAGTGGCATATTGAGCAAGAAAATATGTTGCTGTTGTTTTAGTTAATTAATGTTTCGTTTTAGATAATGCACGGATAATGTAGCTATGTGAGCATACGTAAACATAAAGTGTGTGTGATGCAATATATTGTATATACTGTAACTAGCAGGCGCCAGAAAAAGTAAAGAGGTCAATAGTGCGCAATATGACCCACGACCATATTGGGCAAAATGAAGTCATAATTGTTTAGAATGAAGGAACTGATTATTTGAAATGTTTGTACTGGTAACTCAGCATCATAATGTTTAGTAATTAAAACGAAGATAACGCCAGGTAATAAGGAAGGAATCAAAACCAATACAAAGAATAAAAAGATTGAAACCAAAACCAAGTAAGTGTTATTACGTTTAAAACGAATAGAATTTCAGCAACTGCTCCTAATAGTCCTGAAGAACTGACACTGAGTTGCTCCAAGTCTTGTTAATATTGGTTTTGTTACCATTGTCAGGCAGACAAGCTTACAGCCATGCATCTTTGCGTGTTGTAGCACAAATGCGTTTATGAAAAGTGTTTTAGAATCACCGCTAAAAATAACGGAACATTTCTTTGTCCCTAATGTAAGACGTGACGTTCTAAACTTCTTCGTTTGAGTTACACTTCTTATTTACTCATAATTTGTCTTCTTGTATATTAACTTGTTTTTTCACCAATTTTGGCATTTTTCATTAATACAATATTCTTAGTTTTGCCATGTAATATAAATTATGTATGCTTGTAATGTATATCTCTCAGTGTGTGGCATATACGAGTAATACAGAAAAATTACACATCACTTTTGTCATACGCACTTATTTTCAATAGCGGACCATATTGGGAACGCCGTGTTCCCAATAAGGCTCACTGGCAACATTTTAGTAGATATTACATTTTTATACGTCTTTTCCAGGAAACACGTTTTTTTTATTTGACCAAAGAGTCTCTCATTTTGATGGTTCAGTCAATTAGCACGAATAAATAGTCTTTCTTAGTGAAAAAATCAACAAAAATAAGGTGGGCCATATTCGGACCCCCTACCTTAAATGCCTTAAGACCTATAAAATATTCATGTCGCCTTCAATTATAAAACGAAACCTAATTGTGGCTACTCTCACTTATTGATGCTAACATTAAATTAAGGAAATATTAATTAATTCTGTTTGAAAAATATTAGTATACTGGTACAAATGAAGTATACCCAAAACGCCCCTCTATGAAAATATTGGAAAGCTGATCCCGAAACGCCCCTTGATGGGAATCCCATTGGGTGCTTTGATTTATTCCCAGAACTCCCCTTCCGTAACAATCTAGAAGCATTTACTTGAAAACTTTGAAGGAGTTATTTTAACGTTATATTGAATAATTTACTATGAAATAGTATTGTTCAACCGTAACTCATAAACTGGGTTCCAACTGAGAATATAATACGTAACAAGCAAAAACTACTACAAATAATTTTCCTTCCTTCGGTTCTCCATAAGGCAGTACAGAGTCGGTCTCACCAACCCCACGACATCAGCAGTATTGTATATAGCTGACAAAAATGGTTTGGACTGCTTTTAAATGTTCATCGTCTGTTGCAATTTCAATACCGATTAAGCTCTGCTTTCCCACATCGCTCCCGAAGCTAATAATCCTCCCATTTTCAGAAGAATTGTTATCAAAAAGTAGGAAACTGTCGTCTGTATGTAAACGGAGCAAGTCTTCTGGAAATCGAATATCCGTCGCTGACTGCACTGACACTGGAACTCCAAGAGCCTTTCCTCTGTTCCTGTACATGCTCGATCTGTACGCATTAAAACCTGGCAAACTGTTCATATATATTTCACATTTAGAAATTCCTCTTCGAAAATCTGTGGTATTGATGTTAACTCCTCTCTTCCCCTTTTTTGCATTTGGATTTCTCAATCTCAACTTCTTCAACACTTGGAATGCAAGAATGTGCATGTACAGATTGTATATTCTCAACATCTGTAAGGTTTGATTTTATGGTACCTCTTTACACATACCCAATACTTGGATCCATTTTTTTGGATTCTGTTCAAGATGTACATATGCCTTTCGCATAAAAGTTTAGGGTGTCCTTTCTTACTCTTTATGACTTCCATTGTCTCACCTATGCAAACAAACCAAAAAGGAAACAGTTATCGTAATAATAGTACAAGTTACGGAATCACTCTACTTCCACAATCTGGTAAAGATGTTAGATTCCTCGGGGCAAGAGGACCATTCCACAATCTTTCCAGCCATTAGGCTTTTCGGGAGAGGAAACCCCAAATAATAATATTAATAGTAATATATATAGTTATCAAATAATATACATTGTTATTAAATATAAGTTCAACCGCTTTTTTTCGCTTGCCTAGCAACCTCAGAAGCGACCTTGGCACGTGTACCTGGTTGACCAAAAGGGGCTATCTGCTACACAATGCCCGCAATATTTCCATCGGGGGGCGTTTTGGGACTTGATTTCCCAAATTTTCATGGAGGTAAGCGAGGACACGGGTACAAATATATAACTCAAAACAATAAACCGTGACGGTCGTAAGCTATAGTACTGTTACGACCCATAACATTCATTTTATCTTATCTTCATCAAAGATTGATCGTAATTGCCCATGTCAATAGCTCTACCGGCGACTATGCTGGATGTGAATTCGACTTTAAAAGCTCGAAACGAGTACCAAATTATTATTATTATAGTGATGTAGGTGAGAGCAAACCTCAGATTATCAAAAAATAAATACAAGTAGGAATTGTCAGAAGAGCTTTAGAAGTTCGAAGCCACTTCTCAAAAGAACAATACGAGTTCTCAATAATCCATCAACTTCTGTAACTAGTCAAGAACGGACAACGTAGAAAGGCCCAGCTTCATGATACGTGACTGAATAAGACGAAAACATACAAAATTTTACACATGATTGTAATTGGGAAGTTCTGCGCAGGTATGGCGCGAATATAGTATAGAAGTTGGTCTTGTCCTAAAAAGCTGAGTTCAGACTTCTGACAACTTTCTCATTTGCGCCCATTACCTCCATTATCTTTAGGTACATTTTAACATAAGTTAAAGTGTTCATAAACAATTTTGTGAACCGCATAGATTAATCTTGTCAGAGGCGGGAATAGAATACGAACCGCCTAATTGATAGCCTATTCCTTTAACCCTTAGCTGGTGATGTGGTGTTTTGTAACACTACTAGTGAAGTAGGGTGTGACAAACCCCAATATTATTTATTTCTTTGAAATCTATGTTTGTAAAGCAGGACTTAGAGATGTATCTTGGAAAATACTTCGATGATTACTTAGTATAATGAACATTTGAATTCTAACTCTCTGTAGCCGATGTTGAGGTTAATAAAAATATCAATAATAATGTAATGGTTTGGTTCTAAATTGAATTATTCATTCAAGTATAGTGCACTCTTGTATAGTGGATTACAAGTGAAGTACCTCGATATGGGGAGTCAAAACTAATTCTGATCTGCTGAATATTACAACCCAATGTAACATGCTCAAGTTTATAGCGTAACAAACTAATTTCGTGTGTTACACGACTGTTTCTCCACATGCTAGAGAATGCAAGAGAAACAAACTTTTAAAAGTTGCTGTTTCGTTAAGACTTGACCTTGGCTAGACTAACAGGAAATGAGTATATATTTTAACTGTCACCGTTTCATGACACGCTTATCGTAATGTCAAATATATTTCCGAATAACCTTTCCATGTTTCCCTTTCCCTTTTTCAGACAAATATTTTCAATACCTTGTTTCTCTGAAATTTCCGCTACCTATAAATTGATCCTGACACACTTTGTTTTTAAAAACTTTCAACTTCGTCTATCGTTCTTAAAAACATGTTTTCTAACTCTCCTTTCACTTTCATGCTAGTGTTCTCTTCTCCAAACCAGCCCTTTTCCTTTCCTTCAAAATTGGAAATGTGGATGTTTTGGTGACCTTATTAACAATAAACAACTTTAGTAGTCAAGGAAGCAGACCAACATGTTTGTTCAATGCATTACTTTCAATTTTCTAAACATGCCATGGAATAAACAATAACAAATTATTTTCATCCTTTCTCTGTGCTATATAACCAGCCGTCTACTAACGACATGCTTCTATCACGAATCCGAATTGCTGTCACCTAAATGGATCAAAGATCCAGTCAACTTCATCTCCATGACGGGCGATTGAATTCCAAGTGTTGCTAACCGACATTATTAAAATTCCTTTGAAAATTTTTATTTCTAATTCACAGTCTTGTACTGTCATCACAAGCAACACAAAAGTACGGACTCCAGTTGCCTATCACCGCCAGCGAATGCTAAGATGTCTTCATTTCCTACCCTGTTGCCTAAAGAAATATCAGTTGCCGACGCCATACCTTTCTGTGTGATTTATTATTCCTGCCGGCACCAGTTAACTTGTGGATGTCCAGAAAGATGCCCGATGCCTTCGAGGTGCATAGGGACGCTCTTCTCCAGAACATCACATCTTTTGCTGGATGCTTGCAGATCTTCCATTCATTCTTTCACCGGATTTGCAGAGTTAGGCACTAATGATTTTTTTTCCCTACAACTCTTATCCTCGTTCACAGTTTACGCATCTACATGACTTCGAGTTCCCGGACTTCCACGTCCGCATGTGGCCATCTTCCATTAGCTCTACTCGCTGTAGGACCACGCCGCTCCTGCATCTTGTAGATGTCTTCATTTTCTGCCTGTAGCTGTTCTACATCATCACCCCTCTAAGTTCCATCTGTAGTCGACTACTCCTACACGGTCTTCCACCAACGTTCCTGATGTTCCTGTTTCAGTAGACAAGAACATCCTGTATTCGTTTGGGATTTACAGCAATCGTTCTTGCCACTTTAAACCAGCCTGCCTAGCAGTTATCATTTTGCCTTCCATGATCCTGCCGCACTGACACCACATATTCAAAATGGTTTTAGCGGGTTTGACCATTTGAAGACTCCGATGCCACCAGCAATACAGAATCAGGACGACTACCACTTGCAGCAGACATCATCACCGACAACATCGCCTTGGATCCCTATCTACTTCCCGCTTTGCAGTCGTTTTTCTGGTCACCTGGACCGGACAAATAAAGTTCACCGGGCACCGGATATACAGTTGCCTTGGATTACTAGACTGGACAAGTAGTATCCACAGGACTCCAGCCCTGCACTCATCTCTTCCCATCTGCCTGCGAGACTCACTTGCACTCTCAACTTAAACTACTAGATAACTGACTAGATAACTGACTAGATTTTACTGAATAGATAACTTTCACTTAGAAGTGGACATATACCGTAGTCTTGATTCGCTATTCTAAAATTATACAACATTCGTCAATACCAAACCTTGTTAAATTAATATTGAAAAACAAGTCTTGTCTGAAAAATGGTATAAAAAAGGTTTAAAGATAACAATACAGTATAGTGCATATCAAATGCACACATTAAAACAAAAATATTGTATTATCTAAAGCTCAAGTATAGATTTCATAGTTTCTATTGAAAAGTCAACAACAGTTCCTGTTTCCGATATAAATAAAATTAAAAGTGTTTGACATATATTGTTGACAATAACAACCTTCCAAAGTTTCTGTATAAAAAGCCACCCGGATGGTGCAAATGTATCTCACTTCA
Source organism: Lepisma saccharinum (assembly GCA_022664845.1). Classification (NCBI taxonomy): domain Eukaryota; kingdom Metazoa; phylum Arthropoda; class Insecta; order Zygentoma; family Lepismatidae; genus Lepisma; species Lepisma saccharinum. The sequence continues at coordinate 4,388 of JAGDQP010000475.1, read as the reverse complement.
TCACCAAATCTCCTACTGACAACTTAATGGTCAGATTGTATTGAGGTGCTTTGGAAGGAGGATATTGTCACAAGCGTCAGTTTGTCATTTTACTATCGAAATTGCTTATTTAAATTGTATTCACACGAAACAATATTGTCAGGCCAAATCAGCTTAAGGATTGGTTTCCATTTGTATTGACATGCTCATTTACCTTTAAACGAATCATTGTCTCTTGTACTTGATTTTACTGTTCTTTTCATTTGCTTAATATTTGTCCCGATAACTGTAATCTTTGCCAAGGGTCGAACTCACAAGTAAAGTACCCGAAGTGAGGACTCGAGTTGCTCATCAAGTGATAACCTTAAATTAAAGCTAGTGACGAGTATCCCGTGAAATCCTAGCTGCAGAGCTCCAGAAATAAAAAGGTTATGGTGGGTCAAAGTTCAAAGAGAAAGCGAATTGTATTGAAACAAGTCACAACGAAAGGCAGAACAAAAGTAAGAAGGACATGGTTTTGAATTGAAATGCGATTCATGTGAAGGAAAGAGGCACGTACAAAGTACTACACATTGATACAATCAATATGTAAGTCGTCAATGAAGGTGTGTGATAAGCAGATACTTTGCTCACAATGAGCAAACTTGACAAAAAAGATGTTCTCACATGAGGTCTTGTAACACTCGTCACGTATATTAGAATCAAAACAATAATCCAATGGAGAAATCCAGGGCTCGGGATCCTTATCCAAGTAGCCGCTTTTGTAAAACACAAACCTGATCATGTTGCGAAATCGTGAGGCATTGAATTGGAAGAGAGTGAAGGACTGCATTCGTAAAATGTTATCCCGATGCCAGAGATTAATTCCCGAGGAAGCGATAACTGTGTCAAGTAGAGAGGTGCCTACTTTATGGGTGCTCTTTGTAATACCGCCTCTATTGTTCAGAAAACGCCCATGTTCACCTGTCATGTAGGATTATTGTACACAATGGAGAGATTAATGATGTGAGGGTGATAAATGATCCTGCGTGACGTTTTAATCGGCTTATCTCGTCACTTTTGACAGGTGCTGTCAGTTTGACATGAACAAAGCGGTGCCGCTACAATGGTGGGTGACGATATACTAGGGCATAGGAGACTTTACAATGTTTTGTTGAACAAAGGAATTTTGCCATCTTTCTTTTACTTGGTTTAATGCCTTCTATTCATTGGGAAATGCTATATGGTCGTACGTGACGTTTTAATCGGCTTAGCATATCACTTTTGACAACAGGTGTTAGTTTCACATGGTAAAGGGCGATACCGCTGGAGTGGTGGGGATTTGTGGTGGTATGTGTAGCTGCGTTTGCGCATGTGCGGGGGTTTTGGTTAAAGTGTGTTGGTGATCAGGTGTCATTATCAGTTGCTATGACCAGCTCAAGCATGGACAAGGCTATTAAGAGTGTTGTCAGTCCAGTCGTACCTGCGGATAAGTCTTCCGCCGCGTGCAAGTGTTCTGCTCGGTGGGTGGATGAACCGTGTATAGTAGCAAGTATTCATCAGTATGAGTTTTCCGATTGCCTTTTGTGCATAGGATGTTATACGAATCAACCGAGCCAACGTGACCATATTTGTACCGGTCATTGCGGTGGCTATTTATTTCCGGACGCCAGCCCTGAAGATATATCAACATTGTTTGGGGGTCGTACAAAGACCATTTTACGTGACCCGAAGACAGTGGATGGTTTGTTTGCAACGTACATGAAATCTCATGAGTCGGCTCCAGCAGCATTAAAGGAAAAGTTCGACTGGGGTCTTCAACGCATGCTGAAACTAAACCGTGGTGCATTGGTGGATATGTTGTTGTCCAAGGATATGGAAGCCCCCTTTAAGCCCAAGTGATCTGTGTATTGTAGTGGACCCTTACTATGTGGTATTTTCATACTATATGTACTCCACGTGTGTCTGTAGTGTCTCTCAGTGTAATCCTTAGAGTACATAGTGGATAGTGGTAGTATGGCGCAGTGTGCTAGTTGTGAAGGCGACTTTATTTTGGATAAATGTGTGTTGTCCACCATTGGTGCATACTTACAATCTAACCCAATTCAATGTACCGAGTGTAATTTACGTACGGCCCACAATTGCCTGTACATTTGGAATACGGGTACAGTGATTGCACAGCATGTATCAAGTCATATGAACGATCCAGAACTGTTTGGTGAATATTATTCCATTTTTGTTGCCCAGGGTCATACTCATATTTTGAAGAGACCTTTATTAAACATAGTGCATCAGTTTATTAAGGACCCAGAGTGCATTGCACAGTTGATTCCTTTAGTGTTTGAACAACAGCAGCAGTTGAACCCAGTGGGTTTACGTGTATTGTGCGCACGGCAGTACATTATTGATTTTCAAGGTTTTAAGATTTCCGCCAACGAGTACATTATCCGTGAATTTTGTTTGGTTGCGTGTGATGCTGCACTAACATTGCATTGCCTGTTAAAATTACCCTGTAAACGTTCGGATTTAGCTGTAGGGTACCAGCGTCAAGTGGATTGGCTAACTAATAATTTGCACGGTTTAGAGTGGAATACAACCAATGGGTTTAGTGTATTACACGTTCGCCATCTTGTTGCGCAATGTTGTGAGAGGGGGTCCATCTTTTACTGTAAGGGTAATGAGAAGATGAGTGTTTTACGTAAGATTTTGCAGTTGGCGAATGTAACAAACCTTGAAGATCAAGCCTGTCCTGCGTTGCGCACACTACAGTTTAAAGTTGATATTACCAACTGTACGTATCATCAACCAGTGCAAGAGTATGCATGTGCATTGCGAACCTGCATACAGTTACAGTGTTGGATGAAGTTACAATCGGCAAAGGTGGTGGATGACATATCCACATTACACTTGTAGTCTTAGTACCAATAAATATATACCAACCATGATATAAGGTGATTGTCATTTCTTGAAATGAAACCCAAAACACAAAAGGATTAGAGGTAAAAAAAGTTTTTATTACATGAAACTACTCTACTACATATGATCTTACAACTAAACTACTCTACTACAAAAGGTGTTACAATTTACATTTTGATTGCTTTTTTATTTTTCGGACATACTCTTGTACAAGTTGATCATTCCATGTTGGGTTGGTGGTGAACAATTTTGAATTAATATTTACATTTCGTACTTTGAAGTACAGATATACAATGCAAAACATACCACATAACAAGGAATGATCAGCTTGGTACTGAATGTCATTGACATGGTAGACTTTACAGTTTCTTTGGAGGAAATGAACAAGTGGTTTAGACGGGGGTTGAGCAAGCGGATCAAAGTAAAAACCCCGTCGTCGACTATTAATATACAAGGTAACCCAATGTGTACCTTTACGATACGATGGACTTAGGTTTACAATTAAGGCAACAGGTGGTTGTACGATTGCAGGTATTGTGTCCAGTGCATAAATGCCACTTAATACGGATGCTGTACGGCAATCGCGCAACGCCACATCTAGTAGGTCACTGTTCCACATAGTCATGTGGAGGTACACTCATCATCATCATCATCATCATGTACTGAACGTACACTGGAGGTAGGAACAATGGGGGAGGGGTTATATACACATGGTGGATCGTGGGAGATGTATTGTGCTAAATCATGGTACTGTAGATATTTAGCATAACACTGAGCCTCGTACAGTGCACAGCGAAATGTTGGAAACTGGTGTTGGTAATGAGCACAATGACTGGCAGGAAATAACAATTGAATGGCTTTGGGACACTGCACATCCTCGAGGTTAACAACGGTGCGACCTAGAAGCTGTTGTAGGTACCTCTGTCTACGCTCTCCATGCGTGTACAGAGTATCAATGCATTTTGTATACTTAACAAGGATACGTTGTAATTCACTGTATGAAACATCACCATCGGACCAGTCAATACCAAATACGTGTGTGGCTAGGTAATCATTATCCAACTGAATGGTGAGTGGGAGTTCACTGGGATCAAAAGGAGCTTGGAATACCCAATTTTGCATGGTATTAGCATCGGGACTTACAATGGCTACTTCTTTGACGATGTAATCCTCATCGCCGGTTTGGTCAAAGGCAGAGAAATGAATAATCGCACGCATGCTGTTGCCTACTCACTACTGAGAGAAGGTACCAGTATACACAACCTTTTATACTATTGCTGACACATTAAAGCGTATTATCGGTGTAAATATTACGGTCCTTATCGATTTGGATCAGGGAATCAAACTGGGCATAGACAACACAGGTGATGGATTGTGCTAAACGTTCAGTAAAACCAATTTTAATATTAACAGGAGAATCCTTAACAACATCCCATGTTGTATCGTCAAGAGTACTTGTTGGAGACAGTATAAATGCATACAATGTATATCCATTAGGATAATCGTGAAAGGTA
>JAGDQP010000474.1:76973-160912 GCA_022664845.1 Lepisma saccharinum | reverse complement strand
ACCGAATTTCAATCTGCGAATCGCTGCTGAATCGCAACAAAAGCGACCCATTTCTGAAGCGGTTGGTGACTGGTGATGAAAAGTGGATCACTTACGACAACGTCACGCGAAAACGGTCGTGGTCGTAGCGCGGTGCGCCGGCGCAAACGGTGCCCAAGCCAGAAAGGTTTTGCTGTGTGTTTGGTGGGATTGGCAGGGAATTATCTAGTATGAGCTGCTCCCCTACGGCCAAACACTTAACTCGGAACTATACTGTCAACAATTGGACCGTCTGAAGGCAGCAATCGCCGAGAAGCGCCCAGCTTTGGCCAATAGGAGAGGCATTGTGTTCCACCAGGACAACGCCAGGCCACACACATCGATAGTGACTCGCCAGAAGCTCCGGGAGCTTGGTTGGGAGGTTCTTATGCATCCATCTTATAGTCCGGCCCTGGCACCGAGTGATTACCATCTGTTCCTGTCCATACCGAACACGTTTGCTGGTGCAAAATTCGCTTCAAGAGAGGCTTGTGAAAATCGACTGTCTCAATTTTTTGCCAATAGGGACAAGGGCTTCTATGAGAGAGGCATCATGATATTACCTTCCAAATGGCAACACGTTATCGAACAAAACGGCGCATATGTGACCTAAATCGGATCATTGTAACTATGGTAAGTCAAGCCTTCAATGTCATGCAAAAATAATGGATTACTTTTTACTACACCAGATACATAATTTCGATTTAAAACATGACGAAGGTAAACCATAACATAAAACTGCTACCATTCCAATTAATATTATCTTCAATTTGAAATATGCAACTTCACTTATTCCTAGACAATCCACTGTCCGAACGAATAACCCTTGTCTGAGTAAATCACTCCTTCATTTACTAAAGGGTGAATTTATTAGAAACCAAATATTTATTTTTTCGTTCTTCAAGTATCGTTTTGTTTCTTCTTCAAACCTTTGTACGAAAATTCGATATTTTCTTTTCGGATATCCGTTAAAACTAGGTTCCTCTAATATCATGTTGTCTTAAAGATTCTTGTGTATTTCCTCGGTTTTCCGGTTAATTGGAGACGAATAATTAATTTTCCGAATAATTATTCAAATAATATTCCGATAATAATTACCCCAAAATATTTACAGTTCCAAAATTAATAATGTATGAACATAAAGAATAAAACACTATTATCCGCCATCCCATTATATATATGTCTATCCTCGTATGTAAAATCAGTACGAATATATAGTGGGGCTAGGATAACTTTTTATCCCGTATTTGGCCGTCCATAGTATTTTCTCAGCATTTACTAAGAATATCGCTCGCTCGCGGAACGCGAGTGCACTTTCCAGGAAGCTCCAGATACATACATGGACTGACTTCAAACAAACCGTTGAACCTAACTCAATGCTTGAAAATTAACCCTTAGTGTTCAGAGATTTGTGACAGCTTATTTTGGTTCTACAATCAACATTAATAATTGTACCTATAGCATAGTAAGGCATTCATGTTACATCCTCTTTATATTAGTATTCATTTTTTTCTGAATTTCAGAAGGGTTCGGCATTTCAGTACTCTGATATCTTTCAGTATACTGATACTGTTTGGTTTATCAATATTTCGGTATTTCGGCATATCAATATTTCAGTATACCAAATTCCGGTATAAATTATGCCGGAAATTTGGTATTTCAAAATATCGATACCGCTTTTGTTACATCGATATTTTTCACAGCCCTAGGGCAGATTAATATTTCCGACTAAAACAAGTATCTAAGTTCGAAATATGTTTCCTTTCTAGATCACTATTTCTACTTTAAAGATGATACTAACTACATTTCCAGAGGGGCTCCGGGGGTGAATGACGCGTTTGACTTCCATGCTGATGATCATAACTATAGCCATAAATATAACACTAATCATTTTCCTGCAAACTGGAATATCATGGAAACACGTTTCGTAAAACTATAAACTGTATTGGTCTTTGTAGTTTTAGTAAATTTTGACCGAGGGTCGTCTGAATTATACCAGTTAAAATCCACAAACATCCATTTCCCAGGCGGGATTTCAACCTGCAGCTTTATAGACGCTAGCATAATGTCTCAAACAACATGTTTGTCTCGTTCGGCATGCTTTTCGTCTCTGTAGCTATGAAAGTAACATTACAATCCAACAAAAATCGTTTCAGCTTGAGCTGTAATGCAGGTTCCTGTAATAAAAATAAATCGGCAGCTACATTTATACCGCACCCCAGGTGGTGGTGCTAAACGCTCAACATCTTGCAACAAACAAGCATGCAGTTGAAGACAATGAGTTGATATGTATAAACTAGGTGGGAAAACTGGCAACAGCGCGGGACGTTAAAATGATAGAAAAATGAACAGTATTATACGCGTGTGACGCCAAATGATGGTAAAGTTGAATGTATATTCACGTGCACCAAAATGATAGTAATTTGAACGGAGGTCAAATTGATAGGAATTTAAACAATAAAATATTGTGCTTTTAATTGGAGTATACTCGTTGATTTTGTAAAATACATAACCGATAACCATGATATACACTTAACATAATGTAGTTAAGTCCCATAGCTGTGGAGAAAAATGAACTTTAAAACGGATGCCAAATGTTCGTCTTTTGAAAGGATGCCAAATTGATAGAAAGATATATATATATATATATATATACCAGGAGTATGCATAAGTTTTTGCCGGTTGTTGTAGTAAAGAAAACACGTAATTTTCAAGGGAAATTAATTTTGTTTTATTCAAAATATTGGCCATCGGCTTCTACACATTTCGTCCATCTTTCAGGTAATTGATGCATACCATGCCAGAAACACTGCTTGTCTTTTGCGGCAAACCATTCGTCGAACCATTTTCCAACGTCTTCGAAATTACTGATAGCGCCAGGCCTGGGAAGTACGGCCGGTGCGGAACGATGTCCATCCAAGCGATTTCAAGGTGTCTTTCACTGGTTTTGCTGTGTGAGACGGCGCATTGTCGTGTAACACAATCACTTTGCCATGTCTTCGGGCTCATTCCGGTCGTCTTTCGATCAATGTGTGATTTAAATTAATCATTTGTTGGCGATAGCGTTGTGGATTAACGGTTTCGTCGGGCTTCAAGAGTTCATAATACACAATACCGCTCTGGTCCCACCAGACACAAAGCATGGTCTTCTTGCCGAAGCGATTTTACCTTGGTGTTGAAGGACCGGCTTCGCCATTTGAAAGCCACGATTGTTTCCGCTTCGGGTTTTCAAAATAAATCCATTTTCGTTACCCGTCACAATTCGATACAAAAAGGATTTTCTTTCGTGGCGTTGAAGCAGCATTTGACAATTGACTTTGCTATTTTCCATTTGACGTTCATTCAAAAAGTGTGGGACCTATTTACCCAGTTTACTGATCTTCCCCATAGCTCGTAAACGTCTGCTGATTGTTTCTTGTGACACATTTAATGCTTTTGCGAATTGTTGTTGAGTTTGAGTTGGGTCATCCTCCAATAACACCTGCAATTGCTCATTTTCGCACTTTTATGGTCTACCAGAGCGCGCACTGTCTTTCACATTGAAATCACCACTTTTAAATTGTTTAAACCATGTCTCACATGATCTAATCGATGGAGCGTGTTCACCATATGTTTCTACCAGCACACTATGACTTTCAACAGCCTTTTTCTTTTGATTAAATAAGAAAAGCAATGCGTGCCGCAAATGTTCTTTTTCAGGCACAAACTTCGACATGATCACTGAACGATAAAACAAAGACGCTAGTGTTTGGCGGACTCAACTTGTGTGTCTGTTTGTAGTTTAATGTCAGACAAACAAAATGATGTATGTGTCTAATGAATACTCTGCATACTTTTCGCTGGTGTCATCTCTTAGGTAAACCGAAAACTACTTATGCATACACCTGGTATGTATATATATATATATATATATATATATATATATATATATATATATATAACATATACATGGATAAAAGCCCATATATCAACATGGCTTTTTACAGAAGAGATCTACTGCAACTTATCTGGTTATAATTACAGATTTCATAGCTTCCTCCTCTATAAAGTAAAGAACAAGAAGATGTTGTATACACTGATCATAAGAAAGCATTCGATATTAAAGACCATAATATACTAATTCAAAAGCTTTCCAAATTAAGTTTTAGTCATTGTATGATCAAATTCTTCAAATCTTATTTAAGTAACCGTAGACAATCCGTTCTTTATATAGAATATAAAACCAATTGCTTTTCGGTTCCGGTGTTCCTCAGGGATCTAATCTTGGTCTACTGTTTTTATTATTTATCAATGACTTACCACCCTATGTTCAAAATTCTCTTAAGCGGTTGTTTGCAGACGACTTGAAAATATTCTTTAAAGTAAAGTCCTTGGATGGCTGTCTACTGCTTCAACAAGATTTGTCTAATATACTGAAATTGTGTTTTAGGTATAGACTTGTAATAAATATTGATAAGTGCAAAGCGATGACCTATAGCAGGAGGGAAATAAACTTGCAATTTCACTTACTCGATCAATAAAATAAGCTTAAAAAATTGATACAATTAAAGATTTAAGTGTTACATTCGGTAATAAACTAATCTTCTTGCCCCATGTGGTAAATATAATCAATGACGAATATAGAAACCTAGGATTAATATGTTAGGTCCAAAATAAAATGCCTCACTTATATGGAATACCTCTGTGAAAGCAAATTGTCAGAAGATCGAACACGTACAAAGCAGATTTTTACGTTTTTTCACATACAAACGGACTGGTTTCTACCCGAAATACGAATATTAAAACAATTTAATTGATAACTGCATTTCAGAAACTTGAACAAAAACGAACATTAAATGACTTACTTTTCCTGTACAGAGATTTGCACAATAAAATAGACTGTACCGAATTAATCGCAAAAGTAATTATTAAGGTTCCGTCCTTAGAACACGCGAAGGAAATAGTGGCCTATTACGTTGCAGAAAAGGTCGCACAAATGTGTCTCCTACATGGAGAACTAGTACTAAGTATAATGTAATAGGTAAGAATTTTAGTAATGAATTTTCAATTTATTCGGATATATTTTATAAAACCATTGTATTTATGTTATCCAGTATTACGTATGGATTAATATCCACTACTTGTTTAGTTATTGAGAGACACTGGTTGTTAATTTCTTATTTCAACTGCTGTCGGACTGGTATCTCTCCGAACCTTTTTTGACAGCTCTCATACTGGACATCTAATTCATAGCTGATCGTTTAGGGATATACAGTTGACTTTTGTTCTTCTTGAACTTTTGTTGTATCATTTGAAGATAATGAAGATCTATTGGACGCTTGATGTGCTTGCTTCTGCTTATATACACATGCAAAACTGTCCTAGGTTTCTAGATGTCTAGCAAAATACGTTGGTGGCTCTATATTCTTGTTTGGTAAACTTGTATACTCATTTATAACAAAATATACTATATTGGATATCTCCTGAACTAGAATGTCCAATGTTTGACCTATGGATATTAGCTGAACTGTTGCAATCGTTTGCATTACTGATCCACATCTAATATCGTATGTTATAGGATGTTACGCTCTACCTCTTATATGTCTCATAGACTCTATATATCTGTCGAATTCTTACACAATGGATAACATAGCTTACAGTTTTGTTAGTATTAAATCTCGATCTTCAAACAATATCTTAAGCATCTTCCCATTTTGTATTTCTACTACGATCTTGTCGCAAATCGTTTAATCCCTGGTACTGCAATACTCTTAGAACTTGGTTTGATGCTTTAAAAATACAACGTAATCTTGAATCGCCTGTGACTGGTGTTTGATCGTTTTGAATTTAAAGCGGTACACATAATGTTTCGGTAGGAAAATAATTTTCAACTAATTTTGTAATGTTAAGCTCATCATTATCAATATCTTATCAGGAGCACATAATTCCTTTTAAATACCGTATTTATTTGAATTAAATGCGCGCCTCAATTATAAGAGTTTGAAATAAAATATGTTCACTTGCGATTGCAATGCGCAGGTTCAAGACACTTTGAAAATTTACCTTAAATTTACCACATAAAACAATGAGTTAAAGATGTAGCTATTAATACCAGAATTACAATATATGGTAACATTGAAGTTCACACTAACTACAATAGTGACGTACAAAATAAGGTATTGGTAACTTACGGAGACAAACGAAGTGGAAAAAATAAAATACGAAAGCGCGTGCAGCGAGGAACGAACAACAAGGTAAATAGAACCTAGTCGAAGCACATTCAGAACCTATGTAGTACGATACATACAATTTTCCGGTTTGCATATGAATCTAGTGCGCCATCAGTTCTAATGCGCTACCACTTCTAATACAGAGTTTTATGTATGGGTTCTCGCGAGAGCTATGTTAGCTAATTAAGCGCATAGGTTATTCATTAATATTTAGTTCAAATTTCAGTTCTGGGAAACATCTAAAGATCAGTCACACAGTTAACTCATATATACGCATGACGAACGTACAATTAAAGCACAGGAGTTGCTCTTCTTCACAGGGCAGTCAACGTTATATCCTCCTACAAAACATCTAGGGTATAGTAATGGCTAGATATATCTTTTCATTTAATTACAATAAACCGTAGGCTTTACACAAATATTTTGTATAAGAATGAAGACTTTATAACCTAGTAATCTACACTTACAGTAAAATGTACGTTTGAACAAAATAGACAAGTAATCACATAATAGTATAATTATTTAGTGAATTTCATTTGGGGCATATTTATTAACACTTTCTGTCACAGTAGTTACAACACCGTAGAACAAAACATTACACAATATATTTTGTTTGAAATGACATGTCTATCTTATTCTTGTTGCAATTTCGGAGACATATTTACATTAAATCATTATTTACTATGAAGTCATTACTTACCTATTGAGACTGATATACATCATTTAAATAGCCTGAAACAAGATAATGCTAGCTATCAGCACATTTAACGACACCCATTTCCCTTTAATGCGATAGTTTTTGTATCTCAACAAATAACTTAGATAAAACGAACATATCTCGCACAAAATGCTTTCCGACTATCGACATTGTATTGAGTTGCTCTTATTTATTACAGATTTAGATAACATTTTTCGCTAGGACTTGGATATAGTATATGCATACATAGTGTGCAATGTTTTACCTATCTTTCTTGTCAAATGCCAGGATATCAATATTATATAATCAAAAGGATGAAGCCGAAGGTTTTGTTTACTCACGAATAGATTAGATCACCGATTATAGAATCTTTGGTGTAGCTTTTTGGACATGAGAACACAGCAAGGTCAGGTGTTGGGGGTTCATCTTCGAGAAATTCCACGTTAATGTATGTAACTGTTGGATTTTGCTGATATTTCTCCCAACATTCAAAGATTATCCAGAAGCCAAATACAAAAACAGAAATGACAAAAGCCATCCAGAGGCACCTGAAACATATATATAATTATGTTATCAGTAAAGAATAATGATAGTAATTTCTTTAGCAAGGATTGAAAGATGGAATATTAGTATGTATAATTAATACAAACAGATGATGTAAATACTGTTTCAGCAAAAGCACATTGATTATAGAGAAATTTTTAATATATCTTTAATAAATCAAGTAATTGTTGAGATACTAACTAATGCAGATATTACCAGTGTTTTATATACATCATTTCAAGAGAGAAGTTCCTGCTACAAATTTTCTAATCTTACCTTTTACAGAAATAGATCATATCTCTTTTTGAAAGTTTCAAGGGAATTTGAACTTATTGTATATTTACAAATATGTGACGCAAATCGTTGGAATAAAATTTTGTTTTTGAGATGAACTGGTTCCAACTTGAAGTCTAAAATCTGCTACCTAAAACTGTAAATAAAATTAAAGTATCGGGATAAATCTGAAACGATAAATTGAGGTGCACGCGTGAACAGTAACGTATGTTCCATGTTGAAAGATAAAATATAATCTTTGTTCGCGAATATGCCTAAATTATTGTTAATGTTAGTTTCTGGTAAGATAAGATAAAATGAATTGTATGGGTGGTAACAGCGCTATGGCTTACGTGCTTCCCGAGTTAGTTTCTGGTGTTTATTTGTGTCACTACTGTGGACAATAGGAAACAAAATGTAATGTCATGGAGTTCTCAGTGATGCAAACATTGTTTCACATTTTATTTGTATGAAAACACTAATGTTGTGTTCAAGGGATGACAAACACCCAATGTGACGCAAACTATAAATAACACATTAAGAGAACATTTTTCATTTGTCTAATTAAAAGGCAAGTGAACTTCTATTAATTTGGGAAAGGAAATCACAGGAGATCCGGAAGAAGCAGTGGTAGACTGCAGTGACCCGACACGTGATGGAAAGAAGGCCCAGTGTCATTTCTGCGGACAATGGTTTCACCGAATTTTTGCGGAAATATGCTTTAGTGAATGGCATCACCAAGACATTCTCGAGGAGTCAGCCTCCAGACCATCAGTGTTGGCAATGTAACGCATGTAAGGGACTGGTTAGAGATAAAAAGAGGAAGGGAATTCAAGTTAGTCCGACAGTATCGGTTGAACAGGTGTTTGAGATGTTGTTACAAAAGATTGAAAATTCCAGTAACAGAATGGAACGACTGAAAGCTTCCAATACTGAAGTGAAGCAACAACTGGAATATTCAAGAAATGAAATAAAGCATCTGGACGGGTCCTTAAATGAAGTTAAGCAACAACAAGAAGTGGAGGAAAGGTGCAATCAACTTGAACTGAATATCGCTGTGCCTCACTCAGAAACAAAATTTCAGGCAAAAGTGATAATAAAGAGATGCGAAGAATCATCAACCGGCTTGAAAGTAGACGTAGAAAAAACGAAGTAAAAATTCGAAGGTTGAAAAAAGGTAGTAACAAAGGAACTGGAGGAAATACAAAAGGAAGTTTGTCATGTAAAGGAAAGCATTCCCGTATACAATATTGAGTTAGAGGATTAGAGGAAACAATTGCAAAACAAATAAGCTAGTTGGCTTTCCAGATTGTTGAGACTGAAAATAAGGTTGAAGGTTGGTTATAGAGAAGTGTTCGGAAATTACTGAGAGAGTAGCTGAATCCCGCGAGGATGCAGCAGCCTTCTTATCCGTTAACCTTAAGAAAATGGGGACAGTTAAGAACTGGATATCGGAGCAGAAATCTGAGATGTCAAACATGAAAGAAAGACTGACAAATGCTAATATTATACTCGATCAACAAGATTAAATGATCTTAAACACGAAATGTCCTAACGTGATTTACTCCAGAAAGAGCGACGTGAGGTAAGAGCATATCGTTGGAAATTGTCCGTGTACATACACTCCATATCATGACGCCCCGGTTGATGTTATCACCGGTTGATGTTACAACTTGAAACCCCTCTGCATGTTTCGACGTGAGGAACCAAAGACCAGGAGAACTTTCTGGATGCCTGATCAAAAGAATATCCCGCACCACCCAATGTTCCAAACTAGGAAGCTAAGGAATTTCTCGGAGTGCCAGAATAGCGGCAATCCAAGAATCCTTAGGGATACCCTGTCCCAGATTGAGGAGGGAAAACAACTGCCCGTGATTCACGACCTTGGAAGTGCACAACTTAATGCGTACAAAGAATGTTAAGATGCAGTGGTAGAACGTTTGCCCGCTAAATAAAATATAAAACAAATAATCGTAACGCCCTCTTTGGCGCGAGCTCCTCTAACCGTTGAAGTTGCTAACGAAACTTTCCCCTCGCTATCTCGGTCATAGTTACCTCTTCCTTGTCCTGGACCTTATTTGAAGACCTGAATATCAAAACATCCCTTGTCCACTTGTTTCACATTTTCATTTTTCTGTTCCTCGGCATTTATGTTCCAAGGGCTATCCACTTCAATAATATTTAATCTTAATTTCAACTTAAAAACTGTTAATACAAAATAATTTGAGCTGTATAGCATAACATGCCAAGTTCTTTTACTTTTTTGTTCCTCATGGAAAAATACTCCGGTGGACTTGAGATGTGGTGCAATTCATGTTTTCATTAATCCTGGTTCCCTTATTACTTGGCCTATCGTCTCCGGGAAACTCAATACTCGGGTTCTTGAATGCAGCTTTCTTTGACTCATGAGTATTATGGATTAATTCGAGCCTTTGTATTGACTCCAACATGTCCGAGAAGGTCAGCTTCTTCACTGACCCGATATGTCTTTGGAACATCGCCGGGAGTAATGATATTATAGTGTTTCGGGACTATGGGATCACTGCTCGTTGGATCCAGATCTCTTATCTGGCAGAATCTAGTAGTCACCAAACTCTCATTTCCTTCTTCATGTTAAAGAAATCGTCCTCAAACTTGTTAATTTAACATACTTCAGCTCGTCCGAGTGGTAATGCTTGAGGAACATCCGGCGTAATGTTCCGTAGCTGTCAAAGTGGTTAGCGTTCAACTGAAACCACAATATCACGGGGTTCCTCAAGACGAAAGGAGAATTTTCTAAGTATCTGTTAGGAGTGATCCGGAATAAGTTCGTCTCTCTCAAGCTGTTATAGGAATGTGAGGAATGGAACATCCCTATGATTGGATGGGTAGCACTGAACGATTTAACCTCTGAAAGACGAATCCTGGGGCGCGCCATATTACTCAGATCTCGCTCCTCGTTTCCCATTTCATGACCTTGACCATGGGTTTTACAATCATGCTTTCAATTCAAATGGTTCCTGCAACTTGATCCCGAGCCTCGGCATTGGCTGGAATTTTTGCTGCTGTCAGAGAGTGCGCTATCTTCATTCAATGACCGTGCCGATGTGGTCTCTAAACACGATTGGCGTTTCCTTTTATTTTTCCTTTGAGCTTTCCTGAGTCAACTAAAGCTGTAGAGATTGTTGATCTAACCACATGATTAATCCTTGGGCTCCATTCTGAGTAGTATTGGAAAATTTGTAACGGTAAAGAAAACTAGTATTTAACGTTCAATGATTCCTTCCGTAGTGATGTGAGATCTGGTACTTCATAGCATCTTAAAAAGCCTTTGGAAACGAGGTGAAGGCAGGACTGTTCCAGTTTTTGAATCTTGGGACTATGAACCAGTAATCCAGTGTTCAAACTTAAGTCGCTCGAATCTCTTACGAAGTGATGGCATTTGTCAAATGATATAATACTTGCTTTGGTCTGACTTTAAAAGACTCTTATAGTGTGTTGATTGGAAACTACGTACCGTAGAACGGATAATTCTAAGTGGACTCAGTTGGACATATATCGCAAAGGCATGATTAAACAAAGTAGCGAATAGCTCTAGGACTTCAAAAAAGATAACACCCTTCTCTCGCCAACCCCAACAGGTGCAAAACTACATTTCAAGGCGATTTATTTCTAATACTAATAGCTGTAAAGCTGGCGGCTCGTCGTTTTGTCAAAGAAATTGGACTTTCTCGTTCAGCAATGTGCATTTCAGAGGTGACGGGAAAGCGTACGAGGGATTTGCTGATTAAAGTAGGGGAGTCACTAAGAATTGCACAGCGAACGTGGGTCGAACAGAGCAAGTATAGAATGACTTACAATCAGAGAACAACACCACTTTAATTCCAAGGTGATACCTCAATCAGATGCAAGATGGGGAAGAAATAAAGAATGTTTTGCGTGGTTGCATAATTTCACTCGGAAATCACTCATGCATTTTCCCAACACTTCTGGCATGTGCATTTTCTAACGAGCAAGTCTGATTTCTTTGACGATACGATGGACCGCAAGCTATGCAGCTATTAGTGTTCGAAATAAATAGCCTTGAAATACAGTTTTGTACGTTTTTGGGGCCTTCTAGTTTAGAAACTACGCGTGATAGGGTGCGTGTTTGTATGATTCTTTTGTTGTTTTAATATGAGGATTCACCTCCCGAAGTTTTGTACCAGAGGTCCTAAAACACCCTGTATATTCATATGATTTGTCATTAGGGTTGAAAAAAGGTAAGATAAAGATAAAATGAATTGTATGGGCGGTAACAGCACTATGGCTTACGCCCGTCCCGATTTGAAAACAAGGCTTCTTCTACTTCTAATTCAGAAGACTTTGTTCTGTATTATCTATGTGTAACCATAATATTCTTATACACGTTTTATTGTGTTTGATTGTCCAGGTTTGGATCCAAGTTCGGGCGTCATATATAACAGTACTATATACATAACACTGTTATACTGTATGTTTTAGTATTGTTAGATTTAGTGGTGTTCTTAGAAAGAAACAAATACCTTTTATTGTATTAATTAAGAAATAAGAATCCATAACTGGGTAAACTGTTCAAAGTAACAAAATACGCTTATTCAGTCGTGTATTACACTTTCCATATCATCAAACAATGTAAGTTATTTTTATATAATTTAATGAACGGACGGAACATGTATCTAGTCGTTAGAACTACTAAATACATCAGTTAGGTACGAAACTTGACTGGTTGATTTTATTTCATTTTTCTTTCACAGGTTAGAGGAATTCTCTGAGGAGACTGTTAATCCAGTTAGGAACGTATTTTGAGATCTTAAAATCTCTCTCTCCCCACGTTGTTAGAATTTTCAGAAGTTGTGTCGTCGGGCTCACACTATAATCACAACTTACCTACACCGGAAATAGACAGATTCTACTAAAATTGAATGTCTTTCAAAAGGTTCGGAGCTTGTAGTTCAGTAGTTTCTCATCTCATTAGAATAGTGCGATGCAGGTGACTGTTTCTCGGGGCGGGTATCAGAGGCTCGCATACTTTACCTTGTACCTACAAGGAACGACAACTTTTGGGTGACTGTTTCTGTGACTAGGAACGGGACCCACGGCTTACCAACCTTGCTCGCACACTTCCGAGGGACGACAACTTTTGGGGACTGTTTCTCTGACTAGGAATGGAAGCAACTCAAGTAGACTGCTTCTCTTCAATCCCACTATCCTTTACTCCACCGGTATTCCTCGCTGCCGAAGCTTGCTCGCTGTATTATCGAGGCTAGCACCAAAAGGGCAATACGAGGCAGCTTCGTCTGTTTCCTGCTACTGAAAAACTTGACGTCACGTTCCAGAGAACACCAACAACAAATACCTGCGCGATATGTTTTAAGAACAAGGTTTTTTTTCATAACATGTTTATGCGTACACGCAGCTTGAATTTGGAGACGGAATTTTGTAAGGCTACTTTGAGTGATCAGATACTTTTCTCCAAGCGGAGTGCCTTATTAATTATCTCATTGTGTGACGAAACACAGATTACAGAACTTTTATGGACGAGATTAAGACAAAAATAATATAAACAATTACAAAATCCGTGGAATCTAGAATTCGAGGTATTTGTAGCCAAGAACAAAGATGATATTGGTTTGTTTAATCTATAATTAATTAATTAATTTAGTTTTAGATTTTAGCAGCAATTGTTGGGGAGCTTTATATCCTCGTTCCATTTGTTTGCCTATCTACACTTTTCAACTTAGGATCCGACGATGTTGATAAGATATCTGAGTTATCACGCTTTGATGAGAGTTTTGCAGGGTGCAATCAATTTTAACTGTATTTCTTTAGTTGCAGGAAAGTCCAAAAATTGCTAGAGATGTTAACCGTATGAGGGGTCACACTGAATTTTTGTAAGGAACTCCAAAAATATAAAGTTGACTGCGGCACGTTTGGAAGGCCTTGGTAAGACTAGGTCAAACACGCACAAATCATCTGTCTCCGTTCAATATTTGCGGCATGGATTGGTATATATTGTATTTAGATATTTTTGCAAGCTATAACAGGGGCGGGTGGGGTGTTTGACTTTTGATCAAATTTTTAAGCCTGTCAGAGCCAGGTGTTTTATAACTGTTTTTATCAGATAAAATCGTTGTCACAACGCCATTAGGGTTTTCAGGGTATGTTTTTTTATTGTGCTTAGAGGAAAGAGGTAACTGTGAAACATTTTTCTTCCTAATTCTGACACGTAGCGAAATATGTAAAATTTCGGATTTTTAGTCCAATGGGAAGTACCAATGGGAAGTACCCAATAGGAGGTACCCAATGGGAAGAACCATTAGCGATATCCTGGAATTGCGGTTGGGCTTGTTATTAAGGTAATTTATGGGATAATTTACTTTTTAATTTTTCCCGTAATTTCTATCTACTCACGAATCTCTACGGAGACTTTTAGCTTCATACGTATTAAAACTCTAACATTATCCTTCAGACAATTTTGTAGGTTGGGTGTGTATTAAAAATATGTATTGTATCGATCCTTCAAGTATCTAAAGGTTGATTTTGAGAGGGATACAATGTGGGTCTGGGATCCCATGTTATGTTTATATAATTACACCTCAATTTACACTAATTTTACATAGATACTCTGAATTTAGGGCTGGTCCTGCGGACTAATTTAAATACATGCGTCCCTCGTACAAATGAATGAGAAATTACTGTGCAACTGAGAGGTTCAGATCAACTCCCTGCAGGGTCGTATTTAGGGTGGGGGATCTTTCTAAATATACAGGGTTAGGCGAAGAGAAAATCATTTTAGGCCCAATTATACATATGTAATACAACTATGTTGAGCCCTTGTATCTATACTTAATTATAATTATTAATATTAGATATTAGTTACTTACATTTTAGATCAACAAAAGTGCTGATTAGCGCTTATGTTGAACGAGGTGTTGATAGAACACAGAACCTCTACCGCTTGCTATGTTTTTTATAATATAGTAAAGTGTATCAAAATTTTCAGCATATTTTAATATTTAATATGAATTTCATACCTATATATCTTTTATGATCACCTCCAAATTCGTGGAATCCTCCCAAAGCAAACCTCTAGATTTGTGCCTGACACCAAGGCTAGCCATTCTGACTTAAGTTTTCCGTTTTCTTTTCAGTCGTTAGAAAACCTTTCGTCTACCGTATATATCCAGTGAAGTTAATACGATATACCCAGCCGTCTCTTTTCCCCTTTTCGCTACAACATCCGAAATAGATAAGAGATCATACATGGATCCATGTTCACTTATCCAATGAAAAAAGAGAACTGAAAAACTGTATGATCTCTCAGCTTGCCTTATTGTGGCACCTCTAAAACTCAGTTCTTAAAAGAATATCAAGGAAAACGTGCCGCAGCCTCGCTTGTTGCCGCGGTCGGAGAAAGCCGTTCATAACTAAGATATAAATGATAAATGTTTTATTATTTTCTTCCGGAGACTTACTTATCCCTGTTTCTGTTCATTCTATAAACTAAGATAACAAATCACAGATACCAGTGAAAGAGTAATTTAATAAAAGTAAACATAGCATATTGAAACAAGTGACAAACATATTTCTTGCCTTTGAATTTGAATAGCTTTAATTGAAATTTTTCAATTTGAAATAAATTTAAAGCATTTATACAATTTTGGCTCAGTTCGTATGGATGATGATGAGAAAATAATGGAATAATGGAAGTGGGAGGAAACGAGAACACCTGGAGAAAATTCGCACACAAAATTTGTCCACCACAAAGTCCACATGACACGCGCAGGTAGATGCTAGAGATGATAGAATTAAGTTAATCTTTTTGAAATAATCCACCTTTCTACTGAAAAAAAAAATACTATCGGTCTTCATAGAAATTCATGACTGGTTAGTTAAATCATCAATATATGAGTCTCAAACAATAATGTTCCTTTTGAATTACTACAAAAGGCTAGAATTGAATTTGAATTTCGTCTATGGCATTTAAACAACTTCGGCTTAGGCTAAATGGATGATGGTGAGTAAATTGATGGAATAAAGAAAGAGGGAGAAATGGGAAGAAACCGGAGCGAGAAAAAACACGTACTCCATAAACCCTCATCGAACGAAGTAAGATCAAACCTTTACACAGTGGGTCAGAATATCGGAGACTTGGACAAAATTCAAAATCTCGGTCACTGTGGACGAAAATTGTTATAGATTTATTTTTACTTTGTTGATTACGAACCTGCCATCCACTAAATACTTTGTAGCGAAAAACAATTTAAAATCCGAGCTTAGTGTTTCTTCTATGGTGAAATTAAACGATGTGCTTCAGTTCAATCAGGCTGATAAGCAGCTTAGACTTCAGGAAACCTTGTGACAACAGCTGACTTACAAACTTTAAGAACATCATCGAACGTTAATCCTTCGAGCAGTTTGTGCTAGAGTGAAGAAAATTGAAGTGACTGAAATTACTTTCATCTTCCATTCTATTGACATCATCACCACCATCTCACCAGTTATGTGAGTGTTTGTTTCTGAAAATATTTATTTCTAATATACAGATGCTTATCAGAATAATGGAAACACCTGAACGAAAGTGCAACTTACCAGATTAATATGGTGTCGGGCCACCTTTCGCCTTCAGAACAGCCTTGATGCGACGTGGGATGGAGGCATAGAGGTCGTGAATGGTAGCAAGTGGAATATTACACCATTCCTCGTGCAGGGCATCGGCCAGTTCTGTGAGAGAGGATGGAGGTGGAAATCGTCGCCGGAGTCGTGTTTCCAAGATGGACCACAGATGTTCAATTATGTTGAGATCTGGGGATTGGGCGGGCCAGGGGAGGTGTTGAACTTCATCCCGATGTTCCTCAAACCACGCTGCAACAACTCCAGCTGTGTGAATGGGTGCATTATCATCCTGGAATATGGCGTCATTGCCCGGGAACAACATGCGGACCATGGGCTGCAAGTGGTCTCCTAAAATTGCGACATAATCGTTGGCAGTGATGCGTCCGCGAAGTGTGACCACAGGACCCAATGAAAACCATGATATTGCGGCCCACATCATCACCGTGCCGCCGCCATGTTTCACAGTTGGGTGGAGACACTGCATATCATACGCTTCTTTGGGCGTTCTCCACACATAAACACGGCCCGTGGTTTGGAATAGGGTGAATGGTGACTCATCCGACCATACCACACGTTTCCAGTCGTCAACGGTCCAAGTTGCATGGTCGCGGCACCATTTGCGGCGTGCTAAAGCGTTCTGGTCCCTGATGAGAGGTTTGGCCCGTGCAACACGACCCCGTAAGTCCATGTCATGTAATTCGCGGCGGACTGTGATTGTCGAAACAGGTTGAGGGAGGTGCTGATTGAGTTCCTCCGTCACTTGCGCCGCAGTGGCACGACGGTTCCGCGTGACAATGCGCTTTAATACCCGGCGTGCCCTGTCACTGATGCTTTTCTTCCGCCCACTGTTCCGCTTCCCCGTTGTGGTTTTCCCGTGTGTTGTGTAGGCCGTCATCACCTTCGACACTGTCCCTGGTGACACACCTAACACACTAGCCACTGCCGTCACACTCACTCCACATAACCGCGCACCAACAATTTGCCCTCTTTGAAACTCTGAGAGGTCTCCCATTTTACACTACCTCCGTCTGCTGCATCCACTGCACACTCCTGTTCCACGACGCCTGACGTAGTATGGAGACCGACCTAACACACCACCACCAGCAGTCCGGCGCTGCGGTCGCCACGACACCACTGCCAACCCATACATCTGACGTGTTGCCAACTACAGGTGTTTCCATTATTCTGATAAGCATCTGTATGTTGTTTTAAAGGTATGAGAATTCGAGCTATGACGTCATGTTGTAATTTAGTTGTATGTACGTGTTGAACCGATGTGTTGATCAAAATGTCTCGCTAGGGTGGTCTTATAAGTCATAATCTAAATGTTGTGTTTTCTGCAACGTTGTTTTACATTAAATGTTTTGTTAGTTTTGGATGGTACAATCTATTTCAAGTATCTCAATATCACAATATTTTGTCATCTCTTTTGCTAAGTAGCTCTCTCCCTGTTCTATGTACTCCTCTCCGAATTTAAAGTTATATCAGCTAGTGCTTACTCAGGGGCGTCATCACTCTTTTAATTAACTACGCCATTTTATTTATGCAGCATATTTTATCAACACGGGAGAAATCTTATACTGAGATAACAGAGGCGTTTTCAAATTATTGATTATGAACTTAACATCAAAATGGAAAAATTAAAAATGTCGGATCCAATATGACGGAGCAAATCCTAAAAAAGCAGGAATAACTGAACAAATACTTCATTTTATATTGCAATTAATCCTTTTATTAATATTTCATCCAAACTGCTTTTGCGATGTAGCATGTCATTGTTCAGACTTAAACACGTAAATATTTGAAGTGGCGAAGTTAAAAACCTCTATTTCATTATCACAGGAATAATTTTACAATTTTTTCTGATGTTTGTGAAGCCTCTTGAAAAATAATTGTTGAAGATAAAATAATTTGATACAGAAAACTGGAGTTTTTTTGTCAGCCATGTTATTGAAAAGAATTGAGTGTAAGCAATTAACCGACGAAATATCTGATTTAAATTATAAACTATTTACATTTATTTTAGTGAATAAAAGTTGATTATTGTACAAAACAAGAACAATAAAGACTTTTTCCTTGCGCATGTTTCAAGTAGAATACGTTTGCTTGTTAATATTTCAGGAGAGCCAAATAGAAACTATATTTTCCGGTCGAATTAGATTATATATATTTCTGCATAAAATGTTCAACAGCATTTTTTTCTGGATTTTATTGTATAACTGTTACTGGGTAGGAAACAATTACTGAACTGTAAAACCCGCGCATAAACATACTAAATAAGGGGATCCCAAATAGGTACGTTCATAATTATTAAGAAAATTGGATCCAAAATAAAGAACTGAGATATTATGCTCCTTGTCGAGGAAGATATTAGTCTAATTTTAAACTTGATAGATACGTAAATTGGTTGGATAACCGTCTCAACAAATTTGACTAAAGAAGTTTGTTAACGCCAACCTTTGTCAGTGTGCTGTGAACCGTGTGTTAGAAACGTTAGCATGTAAAATTCTTATTAGAATGGAGGCGCATCATTATACAGCAAATAAATTATCAAAAAAGCTAGATAAGCTCTAATGTTGGTATTGAAACCGCTTCTAACATTTTGTTGCCAAAGAACAATACAAACTAACCATGTATCGAATATGAAATTTTACATTTCTTACAGAATTTATTAATTTGTACAAACAAAATATATTATTTATTATTTTCAAAACGTTAGCCTGTCTGATTCTCGTATTAAAACATTTCCATAGGGCAATTTCATTATAAAATTAGCTTCTCGTTTTTATTTCTAATATTCTAAATAATTTCTTTGACATTTATCATTCTGTTATCACTCGTTTGTTAAACACTTCAAATATATTTAACAGTGAAAGCCAGTCCTTGTAAAAATCAATCTATTAGCCTGGGTCAAAATCTCTATGACGCATATATTTATTTTCTGATTGTTGCAACTTATTGTAACGTATTGCAACACTTAAACGTACATCCAAGCGGCCGTGGCTTAACATTCGGAAGGTCGTAAGTTCTAATCCAGCTTCCATCCATTCTGACTTATGTTTCCAGTGCTTTTCCTCAGTCACATCGAGCAAAGGTCGTCGTGGTACCTTCAATTTCGGCCCTGGCCGACACCTTCCCGCATAGTTTCCATCCCCTATCATGACCTGAACATAACATTTTAAAATCAGCTAACCTTACTCTGGATACTTGAAGTTTAACTTGTATGTTGCTAATAAACTCTAAGCGTAAACATACACCCCAAACTTCCAAATCACGGGCGGTTATTAGTAAAGCACATGTGTTTCAAATAAATATTTAATACACTTATATTTTATTAGAACCAAAGATGATGATAATAATAATAAACATGAAAGTTTGAACTGTGCTTTATAGAATTTTTAATAATAAATACCGTTTAAGTGGAATTTCTCCTTTCCTTGCAAGGTAAGCAACTCCATGAAATGAAGCGTTTAACAGATGCCCTTCTATATAAAGCATGTTATCATATAATATCCAGTTGATAATTAAAGTTGAGAAACGCAAGCTGAAAATAAGAAAAAAGTTTCGAAAATTAAAATTCTTACTGTAGAAACAAATTGAAGTTTTTGGTTCTGCCCTCATAAATTGGAATTTCACACCTAAAACAACCTCTATTTCTCTCAATTTAAGTAATGTATATTGCGTCTAGAGAATTCTATCGACAATCAGTTCTTTAATATATTACGTTAGTATGCTACGTAATGATTCATTGTCCGTCTGCGTATCTTCTACATCTCATTTTTCAGCTGTTAGAATATCTGTTTTCTAGTTTCTAAAAGAATGCTATTTTTATTTAATAAATTTCTATCGCCCGTTGATTGTACTATTCGTTTTAATATAATTGCTGACTTCCCTTCAACATTTTAATTTAACGTGGTAATGAATACTCGTCCAAGAGTTATAAAGTAATGCGAAGAGTAAAATATGAAGTACATTATGAAGTTACTTACTTAGGGACAAGCTAGGTGCTAGAAATATCAAATTAATTACCTGCGTTGAAACTAATTTATACAACGTTTAGTGTATTCCTCCATCGAGTATTGCGCTCCATGTGAAACGAAACACTGAATGCGATGTTAAAATCCTGCCATTTTAATTTTCGTCAGCTTTCATAAATCAGTGACAAGTACAATGTAATAATAACCTTGCGTAAAGTATTTATTTTTGAATAATACATTTTACTTCGTATCTTCATATCTGTCAAAATCTTTCGTAATATTGAAATACACCTCTTGTATTACATTTTTAAGAATAATTTGCCCATATATTTATTAATTTATCGAAGAGAACCAGCGTTACAAATTCTGTTCCTGATAAACAATTTAGTTTGTCTCTGTCGTAAAGAGGCACAATATGTCGATATAATTAGTAAGTGCAAGATATTATGTAAGAAAGAATGTGGCTGAATTATATGTAGGCACAAAAAATATTTAGTTCGAAAGGAACTTAATACTGTAGAAGTCAGTCAGTTAAGAAAATTTAGTCAACTTCAAAATAGGCAAAATACAACACAACACAAAACAAGAGTTCAAATTATTACTTATCTTTGATCAAAAAAGATAAAATTGTTTCTCTTGAAAAAAGATTATATTTATTTTATTCTATTTGCAGGTTCCAAATTTATTTATTATACTTAGTCTCAAACCGGATTTATATGAGGGAGTTCTTGTGAATTTTCTATTATTATTTTGAAAACGCTTGAACATAATGTAGAGTGTTAATTAACAACCATCTTCACTTTCTATTGCATGTGAAAGTATAGATATGTTTCAAAATCCTCCATCTCCAGTCTCGACTCACGGTAGTTAGAAAATCTGGCATCTGCACACAATAATATTTTTGTTTTTTGGGGCAAAGCACTAGAATTCGCTGTAGAATTATGGAAAATATCTATAGTTTTCTTATTGACTTGTCCCGCACATTATTGTGCAATTCTGATTTTCTTTGTCAGCTAGAATGTATAAAATTGTTTTTTTTTAAATTTATTAGCAACATAAGTAGATCGTTGTTTTTCTGTGTAGGCCTAGTAAAATGCCAAACACCGAACCAGACCCTGTCATGGATACAGACCATCAAGAAGTTCCGAACAGAGACTCGCGAAGAAAGATACGAAACCATGACACGTGAGAAATTTCGAAGAAAAATATGTGTGAAATATTTACGCGAAGTACCGTCTAAAGTTTCTAGTTCTGTATATTTCAGTAAAAGCCTATTAGTGCAGCGCATGGGCAGCAAATGTTTAATGTGTCCTCGTTTCTGAATGCGTTGTGCTTGACTAAAGAAAAAGCAGACCAAGATGTGTTTGTTGTGAAACCTTATAAAGTACCGCGTTGTGAACGACGACGTCCTACAACCAACCACCGCACAGAGAAGCTGTTTTCAATCAATTTCCTTATTCCGCTTTGACGTGCATCAAAATTCCTCGGCAAAAGTAAGCGGTTAAGCATTTTCAAACTTGAACCGAGTGTGCAGTAAAGTTTATTAAACTGTCTAAACTGAGAAAATTACACTATAGTAGAGAAACGCCAGAAGAAATCACCTGATTTCAGAACAGAATCTTTTAAAAAAATCACCACATGCGCTAACTTAGCGTTGGTGAAAATTTGCAAGTTGAGAAAGTCCTATTTCAGGAACATTTTTTAAAAATTATTTAACGTAGCGTTTGGTGTTCCACTTACTGCCTGGTGTTCACAATATTCCAGCCTGGACGAAAGAATCAAGATGGAGGTATCCGCTGAAATACCGGCAGACCTGTGAACATACTTATCTGTTCATAAATTGCAGACCAAATATTTAATAATGCTCTCGCCGAATATTCGCTTGATACCATTGGCGAACATTGGTGTAATATTACACAAAACATTTTGCCTCTGTCTCTCAAAACCAGCGTTAAGGAAAAGAAGAAAAAAGTTGCTACAAAAATTCTTCGGAGAAAAGTGGCGCGAGAATCGTGAATTAGCCATATATATGTAGCTGCAAAAAATGTCACCTGTAGCGGAACCATCGGAATATTCTGAAAATTACATAGATGAATCTTCGAGAAGGCATTTCCAAGATATTATTTTTCAGTGATTTACTCATAATTCTGTATGAAGGAGGAAGCGGATTTTGAAAATCCTTCATGTATTATATTTCCTTATCAGATAGCTCTGGTTGAAATGAAAGGATGTAATGTGAAAAATGATATCACGACAATGCAATTGGTATCTGTCATCAGTTAGAGTTTAAGGGTCAGTTCTACAATCAACCGCTAAACTTTTAGTCATCGATAAGTTGAGGCCAAGTCAGATTTTGGCCAATGTGATTACGCAGAATGAGAGTTAGCCTCAACTTAGCGTTGACTAGAAGTTTAGCGGTCGATTGTAGAACTGACCCTAAGTCGGGCTGCTTCAAATTACAAAATTGTTAGTTGTAAAACAATTGTTAGTTAATTAATCAGTTTTATAAAAGCATGCTACAGTATTTTCGAAACTTAAATGGATTGAGTTCTTTATAACGTTCTAAACAAGCTGGTGAGCTTCTAAGAACTTGGCCTGCATACAGAACGTGGCCTCTAATTTCGGTAAGATGGCTGAGAAACACCCCGTTTAATGCACCATGCGATAATTGAACCCACCACCACGCGTACAGAAAGTGAGTGCACTTAGCTCTCCGTTAAGCCAAGGACTTTCTCGAAGATCACTGAAGTAATTTACAGTAAAATGAAGTTTCTTTAACGAAATGAAGGGGCATTTCATTTTTGTGCTATTTGCAAAAGGAAACGAAGGAAGATCAGTAACTCCAACGTCTTTTGCTTATTTGAGCAAGCTGAAAATTTGCTAGTGTGCTAGGCAACAACCTATCCTACTAAAAGTTCTGCAGTTGTTTAAAGATGATCGACGACTACACTTTAGTGAAGCAATGAGAGGGTCCATATGCCCTTAGTTCCCGATCTTTAAACCCTTTAGAAACTCGTTGTTATTGTGAACGTTCATTCGTTTTAAACGAAAGTGTAATACAAAACAGTTACCGTTATTGGAGCTATAACAAACTTAGAATGTTCGTTGAAAGGCACGCATATTACCAAGATTAAATGATATTACTTGTATTTTGGAACATAAAATTCGACGTTCTTTTATGTTTGTAAAAAAATAATTTAAAGGACATTTTTAACTTAGTTTTGCACAGAGTTATGTAGATATCATTGTAACGAAAATATCACATAATAATGACACTATTACGACATTTTTATTAGGGAATGTCTACGTGCATGTCCGACATGGAATATAGTGCTTAGACGTGTATGCACAGAGCGTGAACTATAAGTAACACAGACAAATGCTTTTTCGGTTAGCTCTCAGCTTACTTCAGTGGTTAATGTATGGTGAAGCTGATCCGGAGGTCCAAAGATTAAATCCTGGACTGGTTACTTTTGCACAGTTTTTTTACAGAAAATTAATATATATATATATATATACACGCATTAGGAAATTTAATAAAACCAGTGATTTAATATACCAAATAGACGCCACTTAATACTAAGGATGTATATAAACCCACCAGGGCAAGCTGCACACCTCGCGTGCGTCCGAAGGGAGCTGGGCGGCGTTTTCTCTGGGGTTAGCGGTGGGCTTACACAAAAAAGCTGTTTACGAAAATTGTGAAGTTATTTATTTTTGACATGTACATAAGCGCTATATAGCGTCCACGTCGGACGTGCACGTAGTCACGACCTTTTTATTATCGATGCAAAACCTCCACTGAGATATAGATCTCTATATGCCGATAAATTCTTAACACCAATGACATATTCTCGAATCAACTTTACGGTGCATATAGTCCTGATAAAAGAACATCGTGTCAAAAATAAATAAGAATTTCAATTTCGTTTACTACAAAATGTTTGAAGCTCATTTACAAATGGAAAAACAGAGAATCATAAATTAAAATTTACTTTATTGTTTAATCTACTATATGGAAACCCTTACAGATCGAAAACATAAGGTTTTATTTAATCGGAACTCATAAACACTTTATTTTGTAGCTGTTGTTCAATGTGCTGCATACGGAATAAGTATATGCTATACAAATATCTTTACCAACATATAAAAAGTACATTAATATCAATTGGTTTCTATTAACCTTTTATCAATTATTTACACTGCAATTAAAGTGTATAAATTATTGTTTCATAGCGAAATTAACATCACTAGTGCTCATTGAGAGATAATTTAGCTAGTTTACATAAGTCACTGATGATATTTAAGAATACAAGAGAAGTTTATTATAGTCAATCATCTCTAATGGTGATTCGTCTTAAAAAAAAAAAATAATGTAACGAAACTTAAGAGGTCTTTCATTCATAATTTGGAATAGCTTTTACGCGTCTAGTTGCATTCAAAGTGTAAGGACAGGCAAATAAAAGCAACGAATTTGAGAATCTGTAAATAAGTAATAGTTTAAATCACTACAGTATTAAAAGCATATTTAGGTACCTTATAGTCCCATCACAAAATACTCCTACACCACCGTAACGACTGTGGGTGGTTTTATGAAATATTTTGTTCTCTTTCAATCTGTTTTTTAAAATTTCAATTGGTCCAGTAGGATTCCAGAGGAACTTAAGGACACCGCACTGACTAAACAAAATGAATTAGAAAAACCTCAAAAACGGCGCCTGTTTTCTAGAAACAAAATAGCCTGCGTTGATTAATGAGGAAAGCCTTCCATAATTATTTCGAAACGTTGTCTCCTATTCTTGTAAACAACTTCCTTTCTACTTATAATTTCAGTTTCACATCTATTCATGTCATAATATGGTGATGAAAATAATAAAAAACATTCCTAATAACGTATGATGTGAAACAGTTTACGAGTTGTGAAACAAAATTTATTATGTTCAGAAATTATCATTTTATTGCAATAACAAAAGTACTGATAAAACCTGTTGCGTCGTTTTAAAAACGACGTCGTTGCGTCTAGCTATATGTGCTATGCCTAAATTAGTAAAACCCATAGAAGGGTACGTGCTATATTTATTAACTAAACCAACTATCACATTGGCCGAATAGATTTTTTCCCATAGCACATCATATATCATATAACTGATAGTAACTCAACCTATCCAATACCAGAATACATGCAGTTCATTAAGTGGTCTATCTGAGGTCATGCTATATAGTGACCGCTATCAACCATTATACTCGAGAACGTATCCTGTTCAGGCTACATGCAAGAACATAAATTCCATACGAACATGCACTAATAAGTAACCTATCATTGTACAGAAGTTACACATATTTCATCCAAGCACGAACATAAATTTGTTGACATTGTTAACCATAGTTTCATAATAACATGCCATACAGTCACATTTAACTGTTCCATAAATAGTTTTACCTTTCATTTCTTCTGCGTATGAGTCCAATACGTATTGAGACGAACTTAATACAACAATCTAATATTATTATCGTACGCGCGAATCTTTAATAATTCAATAGTAACATTGAACAACCAATCTTGTAATGTTCTACAAAGTATTTCATTAAGAGAGTCAGCTGTTTTTGTCTAACACTCGCAATCCAGAACATTAGAATACACTGGTATATTCGTGTCTATTCCAGATGACGTCATGCTTATGTCACAGTGTATAAGCTATACTTATTTCATACTTTCATATCTGACAGTAAGTACCTATTTTTGACCTCTTTATGTACACACGTTATATGTTACTCTGTACAATAGATTGTGTATGGTAAATTTGATTCTAAATCGTTCCGATAACTAAACTAACATTGTTGCAGGGATCGTAAGTTTCTCCAATAATTCTTCTATAAATTCTTTTTCTAACGAGAAGGCCTTCCTTGATGTTTTCCAGTAAAATCAAAATTTATCTCCTTGGTTTAGAATGGAACGGGAAACATAACGCTTGTGGTGTGTTTATTAATTCGTCAGACCGAAAGTACGTAGTCAATATTCTCTTTGCAAATATTGGATTAGTTAGACCAGCAACATCGGGCGATTATTTGAAATAAAATTATAAATCTAAAATATGGAATGAAGAGAAATGCTTAATCGGGAACTGAACTCTAGTACACTGTTTTTGAAGTCTTACTCTTTAAATAAGTAAGAAGTTCCTACATGTGACGTGAAATTTTTGGGATATCTACTCATTAATTTTCACAAAGTAAATTTGTGTTTAGTTCTTTCCATCTGATAATTGAACGGTGTTTATAACACCTGTTTCGTTTTTCTAAAGTTGATGCTTTCACCTTCATGGTTTTCCTGTGGTAATCTTGCTCTAAGCAAATGAGCCGTTTATAAATGCGCATTCGGTTTGTAATAGAGCTGATAATTGATATTCATCACTCCCTAGTATGCTTTCTAGAACTTTAAGAAACCAACGTTAAATGAAAATTACACATTGTCATTATTAACGCTCGATTTATAAACACCTATTTATGTTATAGCTTAAAGATAGATATTAACATGTGTTTAACCTTCAAACTCACCTTGGAACTCAACGAGTTCAACATGGACCGATTGCTCAATTCTAATTTAAGTATTTAAGCCTGTATTTGATTATACAATTTTGTTTAGGGGCTTTAGGAGGCTTAGACTCATGCCGGTATAGAGGAGGAGACGGGAAGTGTAAAGGTGACTGCCAGGCCTAAATTGAAGATACCATCCCGGGATTTGCCTGGTGTGACTGATAAAAAGCCCTGGAAAAACTCAGTCAGAAAAGTCGGATTGAAACCACGACCTCTCCCAAATGCTAATAAAACACTCTGCCAACGCGCTACAACCGTTAGGTATTATTTAAAAGTGATTTGGGGTCGTGAAGAGTTGACTATAAGAAACATTAGTGGGATTTCAAGCAACGACGAGCACGAACAATTTCCATTTTCAGTTTTCGTGTAAAGCAAACATTTGATGAAAGGTGCAAATAATTTAGCAGTTTTTATATCGATTTTTTAATCATATAAATTTGAAGTTGACGGTTGTGTTTGAGTACTTTGTGACTTCCAGCCACAATGGGTTGTTTAACCGAGTCCGTCGTATTATATGCTTTACTGTAAGTGAAAAACACGACGCACACACTAAATCATTAACATAACCTCACTTCTAGTGGTTGAGAAGCTGCTTCATAAAGTTCATAATTTTCTTTTCTTATTTTTCTGGTTTTCTTATATTTCCATCCGATTTAGAAACCGTTTCTATGACAAATGCATACTAAAGACTTGAACTATAATTTTGTTTCGATCGTTTCATTTTAGACAGGGACTTGTTGTAAAAAAAACAACAACGTAAACATGAATTCAAAGATAATATCAAGACATTTGTTATGTGTTGCAATCAAGTTCCTATTACAATCTAACTTTGCGTAAGAGCAATGTCGTAACGGAAGAGTATTATGAATTGCACTTCTAAAATACTCACGTGACATAATATAATAGCAAAAATAGTCTTTCAAAAGGTACTCAAAGTAAGGCTACTTAAAATCCGTATTTCTTTACAGTTACCAGTGCACGGTACCAGTCCAGTACATGAAATTAACTACCTTAGTTGATATCTCCACAGCAGAGCAGTTGCATGTAAGAGGTGAGTCTAGCATGGAGATAACAATTGTATGTTTATATTCTTTTATAATCACCTTCGTATTTTCATTTAAGTATATTATTACTCTTGTCTGCTAATATGGAATTGAATTCACCCATTTTGTTTTGAAAACCACTGGAAATTCTACACCCTTAACTAACAGGATCCCACAGTATCTAACATGCCCAGGGCATGTGAGTTGTAAAACGGAGCCTATTGTGAAGTTTCTAACATGGATATAACAAACATTCTTTTGCCATGGCAAATATATTCATTCTGGGACCTGAGGGAGCAAATTGTCACTAGACGCTGTGTGACAATATGTTGCTGTGTCAACTAAAATATGAAGACGTAGAAAGTAATTGCAAATAGATATCAAAAGATTTCGTAAAGCTATATTGGGGATTGTCTAATATGTCTACTCAGACATGTTTACATATAAATAATAAACTTTGAAAATCGACTAACGTCATAGGCATCAATAGATAGACACAAGAAACCATTAAAGGTGAGCTAAATAAGCTGGTTGTCACTGTACAGCCCGTCGTCATTACATAACCGAAACTGTATTTGCGAACGACCCATTTGCTTATGTCAAGAACATAAGGAATACATGAAGGTCAAAATATTAGGCTAGAAAAAGGAAGTTGGTGTTTCTAAACACCGTTCAATTGTCAGACTGGAAGAACTGAACACAAATTCACCAAATCTTAATTAATGTACTCTAGTAGACTTCCGAAATGTTTGAGGTCACATGTAGGAAGTTCTGACTTTATTAACAAGTAAGAATTCGAAAAAAAATGCGTACTCGCGTTCAGTTTCGGATGTTTCCCCTTCATTCCCTTTTTTAATTTCCAATTTTATTTCAAGTAATCCCCGGCTGTTACTAGGCTAACTATCTTCATACTAGCTAAGAGAATATTGACTACGTAGCTTTGGTTTGAGAAAGTATTAAACCCACGATAAGGATTATGTTTCCCATTCCATTCTAAACGGAAGACATTTAGGCTACTTTTACGGAAAGCATCCAGAAAAATATCGTTAGAAAACACATCAAAAGAGTTAATAAAATAATTGATGTAGAAACAGGGGATCCTCGAAACAAAAAATGTTAGTTTCCCGTCATCGGAAACGAGTAAGAAGTAAATTAGCCATGCGTGATCCATTTCATAGTGCTACGCGTTATGCGTATGACTCTATATTTGTTCTTTTCAATTTCAATTTATTATTTCAAATATTTTTATTACATTATATTTATAGATTTTAGGCACATTCAAGAAGAATCCTAGCTTCGCCTGTTTTTGGATTCTCCTTTTGCTAATATCACATAAAAACGACACATTGTAACTAACTTATGTATTAAACAGAATATTTTAGGTTTATATAGTTCTTGAACCGTTAACAGCATTAGTTCCTGCAATAAGTGTGTTGAGTGTGCGTTCTTTATTAATGTAACGACTTTCTTTCGTAAAATGTAAATACGTATTTTATCATGCAGAACGACAGTTCTTCGAGTGACGCTGGCAAATAACACTGTTAGGGGCACTCAGATAGTATACAGTTAGTTTCGGATCTACCGAAGTATAAGTCCGATTTTGATGCTTGAACTTACATTTGAAAACTCTTTCCAATACAGGAAAAACTGGGTCGGTAGGATCTCCTTGGGACCCCCCTAGGGCGAAGAGGACTTTCTTTCGTTCCTATTAAATGTCAATTTATTAGATCAAAACCAACTGGACAGTTTTCTAAATCCTTGTTAGTGGCATTTTGTACATTTTTTTAATGTTGAACATTTATTAAAAATGTATGTATCTTCTGCAAATAGTAGTGACACTCTATTTCAGGTACGATAGAAGGTCGTTTATATATAGAGGAAACAATAGCGTGCCTAAAATAGAACCTTATGGAATTCCGCAATTCACTGGCGGAGAGAAAGAATCTACACTATTTACATACGTATATTGGTTTCGATCTTAGAGATAGCTTGTTAGTCATTTATATGTTATGCTTCATCAATAAAGACTCAAATCATATAATTAGTTTCGTCAAGCGTTCCAGATGTAAAATTTACCAAACAATTTACAGTAAGATGTGTAGATTTAAATTTTCTGGAATGCATACTGTTCTTGGGTAATTATATTATATTTTTCAAGAAAAGTCATTAGTTTAGTTAGGAGTTCTCTTTCAAAAAGTTTACTCAGCACAGGAGGGATATATATTGGTCGGTAATTTGCTTTGTCGGATCTGTTTCCACTTTTATCTATGGGGAATTATTTTTAAAAACTTTTAGGATATCTGAAAGATGCCTGTAGTGAATGATAGATTATTTATCCATTTAAAAACCGGTTCTAAGACTACTGCCCCGTTTCTTATATTTTTTTTGTATTTATACCGTCTTGTCGCATACTTGACTTATCTTGGAGGCGGTGAGTAGTGTTTATTAGTTTGGTTTCAGCGAGCAGAGCTTAAATATTCTTGATTGTGTTTGTTTATCACTTATACTTTGCGTATCATCCGTGCGACTTTTAATGTCGGCAGCAAGTTTCCTAAAAATGTCCTAAATTGTGTAATAAATTAATTAGCTATTACCTTTTTATCTTGAATAATTTTTTTACATTTATCAGTAATGCTCATTACGTTATATTGATTGTTTTTGCTTTTATTAAGGCAGAATTTACTAGTTTCTATTTCAGGATTGTATCCGATCCTACCCGAAGCATATTTTCTATATCATATTTGTTTATTGTATTTTCATAAAGTTTTTAAATACAGTTTGTATTTTTGTTTAAATTAGATTTTTTGTATTTTTTTTCCCAAAGTGTATCTTTTTCTAAATTGATTTTAGAATCCACGGTTGTGTTTTATTTCGTATTTACAGTGCTATCTCTTTGGCTTTGTAGTTTCCTGAATGTACTTTCTAATGGTAATAATAACAACCACCGGCGTTACAGACCGATAGGTCCTAAGCCTGTCCCAACGCCATGTGTCCGCTCTTGGTGGAACTTCTTCCACCTCGGTGATGGCAGTGTGGTCATCCCGTCACCTAGCCAGAAACATGAGTATTAGGTGCTATCTAGACCGAGTGGCCGTCACGTTTTCCTCACGACGCTGGGTGGATGCCGAAAAGTGGGACTCCAGCTGGGAATTGAACCCGGAAACCGGACATGAGTCCAACGCTCTAACCACTAGACTGTGGAGTCCCACTTTCTAATGGTAGTCTGGAGAATTTGGATTGCTGGTGTAGGACATGCTATGCTAAACAATCCAGTTTCGGCCCAATTTGTGTCATTAATATTTTTTGCAATTTTTGAAAAGTCGTAGACAAGCGTATCCGTTTGCTTAGGCTGCAATAAGTGTCCCAAATATTTTTTTAATCGTAGCAATTGTCAGTATCATCAAGCACAACGTGAGTACATGGATGACACTTTATGAACTTTGCAAGAGAGTGACATGTTTAGCAGATATCGCCTTTTTGCATGCTCCAGGAATTCTGTACTCCTTTTGAGCCACAAGAAACTGTGTGACATATCTCATTTTCGTACAGGTTTTGTATCTACCATATTCAATACATTTGGCGCATGAAACTCAAGTTTGTCACATATCACCTTTGTCCATATGAAGATTCAACTAGCCAAAGCATTTGAAACGAGAATGTTGTATGGGAGCGTGAAATAACATTGTTCGATATTAACGAGAATTACGTAAAAAATCCTGATATCGTTAACGTATCCACATAATGTAATTATTCGTATATATAAATTGATCAAATTAATATTAAAATGATTTTACTTGTAATGACTTGGAAGGAGTTTTTAATACTCCTTCCTTTCTTTCCTCATTTTATTTCTTCCGATTTCATAATATTTTCTTCTGATTCTAGAAAATGTTTCTGTAAGGAACAAAGTGCTAAACTACAATTTTGTTTTGATTAATTTAGTTTCGGGAGAACATTATGACATTAATTCTCAGCTAATATGAATACATATGTTATGTGTTGCAACCATGTTACGAAGTAAGTCCAGCTCTAAGTAATAGCAATGTCATATCGTACGAGTATTATGAATTGCTCTTCTGAAATACTGCCATGTTTTGATATACCACGGTCATTATTCTTTGAAAAACAACTCAGAACAAGATTCGTATTTTTCCTTACAGTATCATTACTAGTCTAAGATATCAAAAGACACTAGTCAGTGAAAATTTCCAAAGAAGTAGCAGTTGCAAGCCAAAGGTGAGTGTAGCACTAAGATTAGTGTGCATTTAGAAATATTTTACTGAATTTCGTTAATCAAACTTTTCGCCTTGCAATTTAAGTGTATAGTTATACTTCTTGTCAACATGGGATTGGGTTCGTCCATTTCGTATACTTACAAAACTTCCACCGTATTTCCTAACAAGGATCAACATGGACTAATATGATCCGTACATACATGTTTTGATAATCAGCTAATTAAGAAAAAAGCTAAAATGAATTTTATGGGTAACAACATCATGGTTTACGCTTTTGTTTTTATCAAACCTAAACATATTTGTTAAAGAAATAAACAAATAAAATTGTAGAAAAACTGAATGTGTGAAATGTGTTTGGAAACAAGTTTCTGGTATAAGAGACCAGAATAAACATTAATAAAATTAAAGATGTGTGACGTAAACGTAAGAAGTTAAAAATGCGAAGATTGTAAATAAACCTTTACAGAAAATAATAAGATTAAACTTAACAGCTGATGGAAATAATCATCTCAAATAGAGACTTTTCTAAAATTAATGGCGCTGCTTTACGTGCTGACGTATCAAATGTCCCCTGGAATGTAATGTATAATAGTTCCTCAATAGAATACCAGTTACAATTTCAAAACGATTCATTAATGAAAATACTAAACAAACACGTCCGTCTCCTCACTAGACGCGTCTCGCACCCCCCCCCCCCCATGTCCTTGAATAACCGAGCAGAACTGAATCTTATATCTGCACGGGATGCTGCCTACAGAAGATACATAAGAGCCCGAAAAAGAAACAATGAAAATATGCAGAACCACTTCGAAACATTTCGGATCTTACGAAACAAATGCACTCAGTTAGTTAGAAAATCGAAACAAAACTTTGCGATGCAAATAATAGAGAATACGACTAACCAAAGAGAAATGTGGCACAAGCTAAATTAATTGTTTATTAAAGGAAAAAGAATAAAGCAACAAATTAATAATAAATTCACGCCAGATGAGCTCAACAATCATTTCGCTAATATAAAACTTACAAATTCAGTCAAATTCAACTTATCTGATACACATAACGCAAATCATCAAAATACTCTAAATGAATTTTCCTTTGAATGTATTGGCCCTGAAACAGTTAAAAAAGCTATATACAGGATAAAATCATCTGCTGTAGACAACGATCAAATTTCTATTCTTTTTATAAAAAGGATCCTCCCATATATTATAAATCCAATGATCAACATGTTCAATCTCAGCCTCATGTCTGGTACTTTCCCATCTGATTGGAAAATAGCACAAGCATTAGGATTCCCGAAAACACAAAACGTATTAAATGTGGACGATTTTCGCCCGATCAGCATCCTTCCCGCCCTCTCAAAGGCGCTTGAATACATTGTTAGCGACCAAATTCGAACACACCTAGCAGAATACAATTTAATGGATCCACTTCAATCGGGATTCCGCAAATATCACAGTACGGCTACTGCTCTAGCATGCATCACGGATATAAGGCTGGTACTAGATAAAAGAGAGATCACCTACCTTACGCTTCTAGATTTTTCTAAGGCATTTCAGTCAATTGACCACAAAATCTTACTGCGGAAATTATCTAATTTTTAAAATTTTTCCCAGGGAGCTGTTAGATGGGTGAAAAACTATTTGTGAGATAGGAAACAATTCGTAAGTATGGCTGGTAAAAATTCCTCACTGCGCTACCTAACTCATGGAGTACCCCAAGAAAGTGTCCTGGGACCTCTTTTATTTTGTATGTATGTAATTGACCTCCTATCTGTTCTCTCACACTGTAAATATCATTTGTACGCTGATGATTTCCAAATATACATATCATGTCGCCCACAAAACCTAGAAACCACTATTTCCAAATTAAATGAGAATCTTCAAAAAATCAGCGAGTGGTCATCTAAAAACAGATTAGTAATTTACCCAGTGAAATCTAAATGTATACGTATATCGTCCAACCAACTAGCTCAGTATATGCAAAAGAATTATCTTCCAGCAGTATGTCTAAACCAGACTATTATACCCTATTCTACGACAGTTTAAAAAACCTCTGTGTAATCCTAGACGAGCGCCTAGAATGGAAACCACACATCTCAATGCAATGTGCAAGAAAGCATTCTCGTCCCTACACTCATTCACTAGACTTAAACATTTTTTGCCCACCCACATCAAATCCTAGTTAAGTTACTGGTATTCTCTCATCTGGAATATTGCGATGTGATTCTAACCAATCTCAAGGATGAACTAGTCAGACGACTACAGCGCGTACAAATTGCCTGTCTTCGATTTATTTTCCTTCTCAAGTACTCAGACCACCTGACTCCATCCTATAGACAATTGTCAATGCTAAAACTTAATGAAAGACGCAACTTACATAGACTAACACTTCTCTTCAAAATACTTCGTCTTCAACAACCTTCTTACTTGCACGAACGCTTTTAGGCCCTTAGCTCCTACCACGATCGTAACACCAGGTCAAGGGAAAGCCAATTATTCTCGGTCCCTCATCACTCTTCTACTTTCTACTCGAAATCGTTCACTGTTTCCACCGTCCAAGCTTGGAATGATCTACCCGAAACGCGATAACTACAGTCCATCTCAACGTTTAGGAAGTCGATTACAGACCTACTCCAATTAAAATCCTAGTCTTTACCCACTCGACGATGAAATAAAAACAGTAAATAAATAAATAAAAAAAGACAGAAAGAAAGGATAAGAGTGAATGCACAGCTCTTTTTAAATATTCTAATAAGTTATCTTTGTATATTTTATAGTTATTATTATTATTAGTAGTATCATTATAATATGTATTATCAGCCATAAACTGTAAACAGGCTTATGTTTTCTTTTAAATGTTATCGTGTGTGTGTGTGTGTGTGTGTGTGTGCGTGTGTGTGTGTGTGTGCGTGTGTGTGCATTGTGTCTGTTTATACGTGTTTTTTTCTTTGTGTAGTTATGTGTACAAATTTAGTGTTAATCCTTTTTCTTAATTATTATCCAATTATACCTGTATTAATGTTGATAGCTTATTTAGAGTTTGTATGTACATGGTTGAGTGGAAGAGAAGGCATTTGTGGCCTTAACTCCGCCATGGAAAGTAAGTCAATAAATAAATAAATAAAAAAAATAAATAAATAAATAAAATGACGGCCGGGGGGCCGAGCTGTCCGCGGCGGTAGGCCATCGGCTCAAAGGTCGCGGGTTCGAGTCCCAGCAGGGGCATGGGTGTAGATTTTAACAGCTAAACTCCAAAGTTACTAGACTGGCCCATACAAAAAAAAATTATAATGTTTTTACGACTTTAAAATCTTATTATATAAGCAAATTGAGATGACAATATCTTTGTGTTCTTCAGTTTCAGCATTCCTTCGATTACTAAGCTGATAAAGGGGCATTTCAAATTAAGTACTTACAAGGAACAAGAATCATGTTTCTTCTACGTGAATATTTGTCTAATGTTTCATTCCATGGAGTAGTCTATCTTACAACAAAAGCAGATGATCCTGTGAAAAGGTATGTACCAGAAACTTAAATTGACTTCTAGTGTTTACTTCAGGGAATTAATATTTACAAGCAGGTGAAAATACCATTTTCTTCTTGAAAGTGAATTGCTCATTTGAAAACACCCTAAGTCACATTTAATTAATTTTAAGAATTCTAAAACAATTATGATGTTGCTGCATTCCTGGTTCAATTTGGGTATCGCGTTAAGAAATTTGTAAACGCTACTGCTGAAATATTCATACTACTCTTGTCTAAGTAATAATACATTACGTACTATCATATTTACTCATTCGAGAATATTATTATACATTTTTTAGCAGTGTGGGCAGAGTATCAAACCAAGTATCGCTTTAACTGTTTTGTGATAATTTATGTTTCTTGTAAGCCGTACAGAACGTTACAAAACGAATGGGTTGAATAATGTATTAAAAGTATTGAGTACTTAATGATAATAACCTTGTGAACAATGATAATGAATGTTGGGTGAGTTTCACCCACTTTTAT
The DNA here is from genome assembly GCA_022664845.1 of Lepisma saccharinum. Taxonomy (NCBI): domain Eukaryota; kingdom Metazoa; phylum Arthropoda; class Insecta; order Zygentoma; family Lepismatidae; genus Lepisma; species Lepisma saccharinum. The sequence continues at coordinate 124,697 of JAGDQP010000474.1, read as the reverse complement.
CGACTTCATCAATAAGAATTTAACGAATCGTTCGTCATAAATTTAAAGAATTTTGAAGTCTTAAAGGTACCTAAAGATTCATTAATTTTAGTAGAAATTTTCTAGGTCCACCCTTTTGATTATAAGTCATGACGGTGTCGTAACAAGTATAAAGTGGTTAAGAAGAAGAAGTAATTACATTATGGAGAAAATAGGTACATTTTTCAATTATGGCTACAAGTGTAAAAATCATATAATTACCAAACTTTTATTCCTCAACTATTTCTAAAATTTGTGTAATTATTCCCACAGAAAAACTATGTAGCGTGAAACATTTCTTCAAAGATTCATTTATTGTTGAAATCGATCCAACAAACAGTTGGAGGGTTCGGATATGACACATTTTCCATGAGAGTGAACTGTAGTGGCACCTATATCTACCTCAATAACAGTCATATCTGATGACAATATCAGATAACCAAATCTGATCATAGACAGAAAAACTACGATCGGAAAGACCTCGCTGAAGCGGTCCCCCCAAAACGGCACATACGACCAAAACTATTGCAACCTCTTGCGCTTGGTTTTTGCAAGATTGTGTCACAAAAAGTTTTCTTTGTGCTCAATTTGTCGCAATATTATGCGATATGCAATTTGGGGGGGGGGGGGGGGGGCAGTTGAACATTGAAATTTGCGTGTGAAGATACCTCCCAAAATTGAATGTCGCATAATTTTGCGACGAAGTGAGCACAAACGAAGCATTTTGACGCAATCCGGAACAAACGATTGAACTTCTTTTGGTTATTTGTGCTATCGTTGAAGGGGGACAGCTTCACGGAAGTAGTGAAAAGTCATTTTGTTTTCAACGATTTGTAGAGGAATCAACAAGATAAGGACGTATATTACTATGCATAGCAAAATTACATATCTTTTAAAGCGTACAAGCAAGGCTGCTAAAAAGACGAGCTCCAGTGTTTGAAGAGATTACGATCTTATTCTTGAGGATACCGAGAAGGAATATATTCATCATTCTTTAGTAGAAGAATCTTCGATTATAAACAAATCTGATTTATATGTTAGAGTTCACCCTTAATATGGTTTAGTGCTTTTAGCCAAAATTGTTTTAATATAATTTAAGTTTGTAATAGAACAGGTTTTCTTTAACTTCTAAATAAGCACCATAATTCCTTTATTTATTGTTCCCTTAAAGTTAACAACTGTATGGATACCGCTTACAGAGGATGAAAAATGATACCATAACTAGTGGTTAAAATAAATTATATGTTTAGCACACATTTGCTGAAATGTTTCTTATAATACAGTTAATAACACTTACTGCTGAGTTATTTAATTTTTTTGTTGACAAGGCTTTCATGCTTTATGAGCTGTAGTACACTTCGCAACAGAAAATAGCAGAGAGAAGGACCTACGAAAAACATGAAAACTATATTATTAATATGCTAAAGAACAAAACACATTCTTGACACTGATTCTCGACATTGGTGCGTCGTACGTTCTCCAACCGGAGATAAATGTCTTTTTGCTGCCACTTCATGTGAAAGAAAAGCGCCAACAGGTTGGGAACGGAAGCCAGGTCTTCAAATTGAAAGTGTGAAACAAAAGCGATTAATCCACGGGTTACGGTTCTCAAAAGCTGTTTAGCAAATGTTATAGTATTTTCTTTATGAAAACCAAGGCACCGTAGCTCAGTGGTAAAGTGTTTATGTAGCATTCGGGAGGTCCTGGGTTCAATCCCAGCGGCTAACTATCCTGACTGAGGTTTTCCAGGGTTTTTCCTCAGTTACACCAGGCAAATACCGGAATGGCACCATCAACATAGGTCCTGGCCAACATCTTCCCGTATGCTTTCCCCTACCCTTTCCCGGCCTCAACCTCAGATGTCTAGAGGCCATAACTAAAGCTCAATAACCGGAAAAGTTGACCGTTCAGGTTAATGAAGTGTTCTTAATTATTCTGTTAACACTCATATTTTGCCTTTCTCAACAAACATTCGTAAATCGTCCTCTTGTCCAGCGTGACAGAGGTGTTTGCTTCAACATTCTTTATTTGTCGACATTTAGCACGAGAATCACTATTCGATTGTCAACGATCGCTTTGTAATAACATATTGACTAGAAGAGATTTTCAGCTGATGATTGCTAGCTTTAGTAGGGTGAATTCGACAAAGTTTCCACTGCAGCAACCTGTCAGCTTAAAACATCAGGAAAATATGAGTAACCTCAGGTTTAATGCTGAACTTTGGATACAACTGGTTTTCTTCCTGTAAGTTGTTTACAGCAAAGAGCACGTCGAAATTTATTTATTCGACTAGGTATAGACAAATTAGTGTCACCTGATATCCGAAATGAAAAAAAAATCAATCATAAATGAAAGAAAGGATAAGGTCTTATGCAATAATTTCGCTTTGCATGTTCAAAAGCTAAGCTTATAAGAATGAGTATTATTATTTTTAGTGTTACAGTGAAATGTCTGATAACGGACAGTGTAAAATTCCTGCGCAGACTAGCATTGAATATTACGGAAGGAAAAGCTCAATGCCTGACTATATTAAATTGGAACACGGACAGCTTGATAATGTTTTCTTCAAAGTAAGAACACTCTATAGCGGACCATGCCAACATATGGGGATCGCTTTTAAAGGTTTATGGTTAATGTTGTTTCATATATAAGCATTTTGTTTTATCACGAAGGCAAATGAAGATTTTAACACCATCACATACAATTACTGAACTATTTGTCTCAAATTTAAACGCATGTTTTCCACCAGTTTGTATCCTTCCCCTTGTTGCTATGGCACTAAGGTTTATTCACCTAGTCTTGTATTCGAAACAAACTGTGGTTTCTAGGCAATAGTCTTGAACGAAATGGTTGAACACTTACTCGTTTGTTGTTGCAACGTACTTAGAACACAATAATCACGATTGGAAGCAAGAAAATCGTGTTTTATTATGCAACAGGAGTCCAGTAGAACATACTTTGTTTCCAGTTAATACTTCCTCATCCCCGCAATAAACAAGTCTCTGAGGTATGCTGGCACAGTGTGTTCAAATTTAATATACTCGACTCTAACGCCTGGGATCGTGAGTTCAAACCCTGGGAGGTATATTTTTTCTAAGTAAGGTGAAGATTTGCAGAAATGCCGGAAGAAATCAATTCGATTTATGCACATCTTTTAAAAAAAACTTATTACTTTTCTACAGTCTTAATACAGGAGAAGGTATAACTCATTCATTTCTGATGACCTAGTTTGCATGTGTTTGTCTTCAATATAACATCTTAACCGAATTCCCTTTACGTGAAAGATGGAGTCTTGTCTGGATGCTTCGATCGACTGTAATACTTTTCCTAATACAATACACGCTATGCAACGTGGTTTTGAAGTTTTAACCCTTTCCGGAAAAAGCCCTTAACGTCACTAAAGATACAGCGGAAGGCAGTGGTTTCCTGTATTCTGAAAAAAATATAAATTTTAGCAAAGATAGAGGTATTACCACATATTAAATGGGTTTTAGAACGTCGTTAACCTGATAATAATAGTGTTACTGCCTCAGAAGTACTCGGGCTTGGTCAGCCTGAAATATTATGTTGCCAGGGCTATACTCGGGCTCAGTCGTAAATGTTTCTCCTGATGGTTTAGAGGAGTCTTGAACTCATGATTCACTCGTCGCTGTATTACGCTACCACCAAATACTCCAATGAGGATACTACTTCCGACCAGAGCTGGGTGGTTTCTACACGACCAGAATGTCCAAAAAGTGGTCTCGGAGCTTAATGTTTATCAACTTTTGGGCGTTGTAGTATTCGTTTTGTGAGGTAATACCTTATCTCTGAAAGAAACAGTTCAAACGTAAGGAAATAAATTTAAACTCTGATTTGCCCATTGTTTCACCGGACTGAAATCCGGGTCAGAGCGGGTCTTAAGGTTAGACACATTGACCCGATTCGAATTTTGATCCAGTGACACGTTTCTACTCTGCTTCCCACAGTTGGCAACAACGCAATGCAGGAAACTGACTACTAAAATATAAACTGTTATGTAGAACTCAAACGTTTAAAATAATTAATCACGATTAAATTCATTTATATAATGACTGAAATAGAAAGTTATGAAGAATTAAATGTATGCATAAAGAAATAAACTTTAAAATTTCCATCCATTTGATTAGGGAAAGACGTGACGTATGCCATAAACTAATTAAATATCTTTCTCGAGGGACGAAATAGCATTTTTTTTTCTTTTTACTGTTGACATTGTTTGCATATCACTTCAAAAGCTTTTGTTCTAGATTGCTAATCTATTTCATTATTTAAATTTAAATTTTAATTAAAATGAAAAAGAAAATTCTACTTGCTAGGATTTCAACCCGTGAACACAGGAGTGCTAGCGGATACCGCTAATCAGTTCTTCCACTAAGTTGTTCCCCTGGAATCACACTTGTTATCTCTTAGAAATCTCCACTCTCCTCCTGTCCTTCCATCTGTTTATCCTGCTTTTCGGCATCGGAACTTCACCAACTATGATATTTTTCATATCAAAGCTTTGCTTTTATAAACTCAACATAAAATAAAATAATAGCTAAGCAAAGAAAATACGTATTATTTAAAAACTAAAAACGTGTAGCGTTTTCGATAACAAAGTCACAACTTGGCTTCATCAGACACACTAAATCACATTAACATCACAATTAGTAATCAGACACGAATCTGGTTCCTGATTGGCCCCCCGCCAGCCAATACCGTACCGATTACACAAAGGGAATTTTTACTAAAAAAATCACTGATTTTCTCTCACCTCTTGTTCCTACTACATGTAAGCATACAATCCCAAAATAAGTCTTGTCATATAGAAATTATTTTAAAAGTGATATTGGAAAATTAAGTAAAAAGGAAGATGAAAAAAATAAATGAAAAAGGAACACTAAGCTAAACATAATAAATAAATAAATGAATAAATAAAAAGAACACTAAACTAAACATAATAAATACATAAATAAATAAATAGAAAGGCTACGTGTTACACGAAAAATGCAATTTATATTTAAGTATACAATTTCTTACCGTATTTTTGAGAATTATTGGAAATAAAACAATAGTTGAGTATGGAATTTTCTTATCCGTTTCATGTAAGCTTTAAATATGTGTTGAGCTTACATAAATTCTAGTTTTAAGTTATCATTATTTTTCGACATTGGTTTTTCGGTCTTACAACACAGGTTAAGGGTAAATTGAAGGCTAAGATTGAGAAATTCGTTAACTAGATATTCGTTAATTTAATTGCTTTCGTGTGGATATTGGAACGCATCTACATCTAGAGACACATTTAATTTAAATGCCATTTTACATAATTTTGATTAATTATAGAGTTACGTTTTCAAATAGCTGAAATCATTAAGCGTGCTGTACTACCCGCGGGTAACATCAGTTCAAATTTATGTGTTTTTTCAGGACAGATGACGCATCGCGGATGATCCCTATCACTAGACATTTTATCCATACTGTTATATGTTCTCTATAAATTCCTCCTTTTTTCTGTAAGAGTTTTGTTATGGACAAAGTTTATGGTGTTGTTGTTGTGCGGAATGAGCTGGAAATTTGTTTCAAGCACACAACAGACGTTGGTGCAATTTCATAGCTAGTTTCTTCATTTGAGCCTGAATGGGTATATTATCGTCTTCATTTTGCGGTTAATCCTGCTGTTCGGTTTTAATTTTGGGTTCATTTTTTGTAAGTATATGTCAGAATATTCTCAATCTGAATCAAACCTTACGGTGATGATGGTAAATAATTGTTAGAGGGTGGTCTCTTTAGCTAATTTCTTATTTTCAATCCTCCGTTTGAGTCTTACGTTTGCAGTTGAGTAAAGTATAACACGTTGTTTCGAGGGTTTGAAGTTCTGTGAGCAGATCACTTAGGGTAGCAAAAGTTTTTGTTTCCCATCCGTTCGATGTGGTAGGGTCTCAAGCCATTTACGATAAAACAAACGGTAACGGCTACATTGATCTTGTGGTCGTATTTCATTATGCAGTCCTGGATATTGATTACGCAGTTTGTTACATTTTTACTCCTATAGCGCATATGTTCGCACAGTTATATGATGATATCGACTATATGCAGTACTACCATAGACTTTCATGCGCATATGTTGCTGTAAACACTAGGTTTCCAACGTTTTCGGGAAATCCGGCGAAGTTTAAGTGCATCTACAACATATCAATATATTTTTGGGGTCGCCTTCTAATCCTTCTCCCAAAATCACAAAATACTGTAGTCTGCCATATATTAAAATGTTAATTTCAAGTGCAGGAAAAGGTACCCTGCCGAAGATTGGCGGGGGTAAATTATATATTACTGACGATGAAATCTATGTTCATGTCCTATACCTTTCAATTACTCGGATTTAGGCACGCAGCCTATGGAAAATGAACATAGCACTTTATATTGATTTCTTTAAATAAGTTAAATCAGAACGTTCGCTGGCATATTTCGAATGTCAAATAAACCTCTTCCTTACTGATATGTTGGTGGTAATATTAAAAATCACTGTAGTTTACCGGCCATTGAGTATTAAGAGTTTGGAAAACAGTTCTTTACATCACAACGCAAAATATCAAACCTGGAAAGAAATCAACGAGATCAACCATATCCAATGATCATTCATAAACATGTGACGGGCTTCATTTACACCATTGAAATGGTCCATTGAAGTTTTTAATTTTTCTTGTCCATTGGCCACAATTAATGCCTATGATTAGCTTTCAGAGTAGCTTCAATATCCATTTACCTAGCACCAACACAGTTTGCTGAGATTTATAATAATTTCAACGTCAATTCCTACTGATATACGATCACAGATACGGATATGGATCACATACACTATTCTAAAATATGAAATAATTTTCATATGAAATATTAAATAAATATTGTAGACCTCAGTAATTTACTTGCCAAGACAAAAACTATTAAAATTTCAATTACCTTGTTTCGAATTAATTGTATTACTCTATTCTGTACTCTAAACTTTGTAAGTTCATCTCATTATTATTTCCTTATAACGGAAAGGGCTTACATTGATATTGGATGTTAAAGTTAAAAATATATCTTTTTTAATAATGATTGGTTAATATATATATAACATAACTTCAGATGCACAAAACATATTCATAAAATTATTATTATAAATTATTCATTTTATAATCATACAATTATTATTGGTTGCGTTGATTCAAATACTTCAAAGGGATAGAAATTAACACCTAATATTACTTTGTTTTAGGATCCTTTGGTCTATCATTCTTGTATTCATCTCACTCTTCAGCATTTGGATAGTACTATCTAGCTGGGAAAAATTTCAGCTAAATCCGACCGTTACTTATATCAACGTGGAATTCCATGAAACTAAACATCACAAACTTGAGACAGCTGTGTTCCTTTGTCCAAAGGAATTTACTACATATGAGAGCATAGAACGAATAATTAGAGCGTAAGTAAAACTTCTCAAGTATATAAAGCTTCAGACCTCTGTGAAACATCATAATGTACCAAGTTTAATAACAAGTTCGTATATAATTAAAAAAACAAACTTTTGAAACAGTCTTCTTTACTGTTATAAACAGTTCTGCTAGCTCGTTCTTTTACCAAATGCGTATTTCAAAGTGTTGATTATATATATGGTAGTATAGTGTTTGGTAGTAACATTTAACTACAGTAAAATGTTCTGAAATCTATTGTAAATTATGTTAGACATTGTATCCAGTAAGACCTGAAAACTGGAAACTGCATAACCAGAACTGTCGCCCTGAGCCCAAAAGCACTTGTGTTACTAACTGGGACAAGAATCGCTTTAATCCATTTTACTAAGATTTTAATGCACCGACCGCGCGGTAGACTCCTAGTGTCTTCTCCATACGTTTTCCTCGTGTGGCCAGCTGTACCCAGTTGAATAGAGGTGAATGGGCTACGCGTCACTCTTATTTGCAGACAGTATTGTGAGTAAAGTATCTGAACCCCCTTTGTATCACATTATGCTACAAATATAGAGAATACCTCGGAAGATATCTTTGCTCCGACGATGGTCTGTAGATGGAAATGATTGCTGTGACTAAAACAGGGTTCAAAATTCCAGAGTTGGACGTTAGAGTATTTGGAACTCCATCGTTAATTAAGGCATGCATAGTCACAAATAGCATTGCAAAATGCCCAATAGTTCGAGCACATTTGTACGAATGTACAATATTTTATAAACAAACTTTGGACCTTAATGCGCGTTTCAAAAGAATGTGAAAATTTGATGTCACAATATTTCGTAGAATTTCGGAATTTCTTTTTTTTATTTCAATGTCACTGATAGTACCTTGCCTGTGAGCGCCTTAACTATGTGTCACGTTATGTTAAGGAAAAGTCAGACAGATTGGAGTACTAATTTTGAAAGTACAAAGTGGATATCATGGAATTGTAAATTTATATGAATAAAGAATACTGGTTGAAATTGCAGTAACTACACATTTTATTTCAAAGGAACAGAAAATGAGGTGCATGGTAAATAAAGTAATAAAAAGCGCAATATATATATATATATATATTAGTATGTAAGGTACTGTATGTCAGATATGGTGAGAGTAGTAATCAAAATAAAACGTCTCACTGTGGAACTTATAAACGTCGGGCTCCAACTAAGTCACATTCGGAGTAGGAAGCTAAACATCTCTACGAGAAGATGTACTTTATGTTAGATTTCACTATACAAATGGATGAGAATGCAAAGTAAATTGAGCATTGCCAGGAAAATATAGACATTTGGAATTGGTAAAAGAGATACCAGTGCAGACATAGAAATGAAATTAGGAGAAGTCAAAAAACTTCTCATTTTGAAGTAAATTTTTAGAAATGAAAAAGGATTGGGTATAACGAACAGAAACAGGGTGTCTGGAGTTGAAACGATATTGTTCAAATTATATAGAATAACAATTGATTAACTTTTTATATCCTGTTTCTCTCCACCTGTCTTTTATAAAAGGGTTAATTCAGCTTAGATGCCACGACTTTAAATACATTGCTGACGGTGAAATCTTTTCCGCCAACAGCGATGATGTTCAATTTGACATCTACTTACCTAGACTATGGCTCGGTATCGCAACTTCTACTTGAGAAAACTGTGCCGCATTTGCGCCAGCGAAGTGTTGTCTCAGACTTGCTAACATATTTTCAAAGGACTCTCAACATTGGTGGGACATTGTGAAGCAATGCCTCTCTTCAACAGATCAATGACAAAACATAAATAGGGGATGCTTCCGATGATTTGAAAGTGACTGGCGAAAACATTATAACACGGATGCCCCTCTCAGCCTCCTTTCTACTGTAATAGCTGATATAAGATCAAACAGCACGACTGTATGCCTTATCTATGGGGATTCAGACGTAAAATTGCTCCGCACCATACAAACAAGGTACAATTTCATCACCAATGCGGTCCTTACCTTTCTCCTGGAAATACTGGGCATTGATCTTAACATTTTTGGGCAATCGGAAAATCGTGGTTTGCACGTGCACAGGAATCATTCACCAACATGAACCCTTTCGAAAACGTTTTATGGTTTTGCCGGAAAACTTTCAAAAACAACGGTAGAAAATTGCGAGAGAATTTCTGGTGACTTTTAGGTAGATGGTTGCTTTAGGTTGAGAATTCTAGATGGTCTACAATTACAACCCACTACCACTTATATCCCCCATGGAAGGAATCTTAAAATTGACCAGTTCTTTGATATACAGTCCTCCAAGGTGTGTCCACTTGCTTCATGTAGGAGTTCGAATGGCAAATTTTCGTTAATTATGCGGCATACTCTAGATTGGGATGTTGCTGCGTGACTGGCGAGTCTCCGATGCTTTTGTAGATTTTCTTTTATCGAATTCGCCTTTACACGTAGCACTACCACGGCGGTCGGGTTGGTTGCATCCCGTATCTGCGTATATTATTAATTCGGACAAAGCGCTTCCGGAGGGAACTCATTTTTGTACTGTTGAATTATGCTCCATTCGCGAGACGTGCTGATGGGTAGTGTTTGCTTTCACGCCGCTGTATTATTATTGAGAGACTTTACCCCTGGATTATATCAGGAACTTCCGATGCCATAGCGGGAACGTAGGAAAGTTACACACTACTCAAAGCAACTGCACGCTGTTACTATCACGAGATGTCTACAATGGTGGCGCTGTGTACTTTTGGAGCAGAATAAGACCAAGATCAAGTCCTCATATCTAAACTGAATCAATCTTCTATATCTCCTGACTTTTAGTAATCAGAAATTTCGTTTTCACGTTTACCTTTGTTCTTTAAATTCTCTGTTTTTACGCATGTGTTTAGGCCTGCTGTTAACCCAATTCATCTATTTTTTTGTTCTTTCTTGTTTTTTTCTGGGGAGGGTCATTCGATGTGCCAAGTCTGCGTGTAAAAATTCGTGTTTGTGGTAGGTTTGTAGTATACGTTATTCTGGTTTCCTCTTTTGTGTAACTCCCAAAAATTCAATCTTAGTTTGGCTCGATTCAAATGTGAACTCATGTCCTGTATTCATGATATACCTACGACGCTATTGACTAATCGACATTAAAGTTTAGGTTTCACAGAGACTTCATTAGTTAATGCTAATTCTCCATGTACATATATGTTAGCATAAGCTATAGAACCTTTTTTTTTTCCAAAACTGATGTAATTATTATACATTATTGTTTCTAGACCCCTCTTCACTGGTGTTGTGATTATGGCTGCTTCGATGCTTACCTAGAGGCTGCAATTAGCCATTCGTGCCTGGAGTTGTAGTAATCTAAAACCAACTCTATCACCCTTGTACTTTGTATACTTGGATATGTTTCTAAATCGATTCGGGGAGAGTAGGAAAGAATTTGATGAGACATTTGTTGCCTGCCTACACCATTGGTGTCCGGTGCAATACCAGCCTTATGTCGTGCTTCATACGAATCTTTAGTAGAAGGTTAAACATCGCCAATGTTATATTAAGGATGGTAGATCTATCTCCGTGTAAGTGTTTATTGTTTCAGTGTCTACAAGTTGTTTCTTTCAGAACAGATTTGTTTCTTTTCTCATTCTTATTATTTTTCTCTTATTTTGGTGTACCTCTCTGAAGGTGGTTCTATATTCCATTTGTAGCAGAGATGTATTTCCATAGTCTTTTTTATAAAGCATGACTGGTCCGCATGATTAGTCCCTGACTTTGAAAATGTTGTTTTCTTTATTGCACGTTTGTGTTCTGAGACAGGTTTGGTTTTGTCTTTATTTTATTGCGTTCTAACGTATCCCTCCCCTGAACAAGACTAGTATGTTCTCGTATAGAATGAAGGTATTCATCCATAGTAACGTCAAATTTGTTTTAACATTTTTAGTAATTTTCCTTGCCCTTACTTAACTGAGATGGTCAACATCAATTTTCTGAAGGCGCATTACCATCTACATATAATGGCATCACCTGCAATATGTCTTCACGACAATGCACACGACAATACTCGTATGCTTCCTAGGACTTAAAATCATCACCTTCTCTCTCCTTTAAATAAATAAATGCTGTTACCTATGCCTTATCTTACTTCGACTTGTATTTCAAATTCCACGAAAAGGTAGACCCAAATTTTGAGTCGCTGAAGCTTTCACGCAATAAAAGCAACATTGCTAAAATAATAAACCTTTTACACTCTTCTTTCACTTGCCCCATATTCAAATTTTGGGTTATTACTTAAGCCACATGTCTGATGTTACTTCACTTAAGACTGAAAAAAAAGATACTAATTTCTACGCTCTCACACTCATTTGTTCTAATTAAAGAGAAATTTTGTGTTTTCACAGTTTTAGTAACTTTCCCTTCCCCGAAACCCAGTCGCTGAACTGAGATGGCCACCATCAATTTTCTGAATCTGAACTAGTCTCTGAACAAGATGACACCGCTTAATATATTTCTTCACGAAACCGAACACGAGACCTTAAAATCAGCTAACAGCAAAATTTACCATAGTTGAAGGTGAGTTATTTAAGAAATCTATTCGTAATTGTATTGACCGGGACTTGTATTATAATTACGAAACGGACAAGCCGAATATCATACTGGATTTTCTACAGTAAACCGTGTAATCGGAACGCGCCACGAGTCGAATAAATTCTTCTTTCAGTTCTTCACATTGATTTTATACTAAATTTATCACAATGTTTAAACGTACATGTCGGTTCACGTTGTGTAACATTCTGATTTAGTAACAGCTAATAGCTACGCGTCAATGGAAGAATTCAAACTGGGCTGGAACCAGTAAAAAAACGCTATTCCAGCTGAAGAATTCCAATAAACAGCATAAACATTCCTTATTTATTAGTATATAGTATTAAGTATTTGATAATTCAATGTTGGGAATTCTTATTGGTACATTTGCTTTGTTTGATATTATAATTGTATTTGTATACAACTTTTTTGGCTATCCTGAAAAAGATAAAATGAATTTTATGGACGGTAACAACACTATAGCTTACACCCGTCCCGAGACTATTCCTTAAAGATATATGATTTTTTTGTTTCTATTCAAACACCAAGTGCTCCTGATATTTGAAACATTTGGTTTCTTATTTCAGACCCAACACTTACAAACATTTCATTGTAAAATAGTTTACTCCTTTTGTTTCTGTATTCCACTCCTATATAATCAACGCAAAGCAACGGCTGGGTAAAGGAAACGACTTGTTCCAGTAGGAAATCCTCGCCGAGAGAAAGCTTGCACAACTCAAAATCCAAGAGTAAAGCTGTCTCCAGCATGCGCTTCACAGCCAACACCACCCACAGATAAGTTCAATATGGATTTCTCCACGTCGAGAGATGTTATTTCTCATTAGAAAAATACAAATAACTTCAGTAAGACTCTAGGTGAACGAGAAGAATATGGGCTGCTGCCAATGTTTAATAAATGTGACATCCTCACGCGTAAATCTGACGTAGTGGAAATGATAAATAGCAGGGTCCCTATGCAGCCAGCAGAGGAAGTACTTTCCACAGCAGTACTCTCAAATCTCCTGCATCAGTCTAAAAACAAAGGGGGATGAAATTTCAGCCAATGAGAAGAGCTGATTTCGACAAAAGCAAAGCATATTATGACCATAAGAATTTATTATTCCAATGGAGGAGCCAGAAATTATGAACTCATAAAATAAAATAGTTGTCAGAAAATTACATATTGAAACAGAAGTAAAAAAATAGTATGGAGTAATTTTTATACATAGGTTTAAATCCAATCAACATGTACAAAATGAATCCAAAAGGTAAATTCGTAGGTGAAAGGACGCTAATGCCAATTTTCGTGGTTTCCCTTGAAAAGACAACCAACATTTAATAAATTTATGCGGTGTAAATCTTTTGCATTACCGAGTACAAACTGTAATGCACAAGATTGCGCCTTGCAGGCTAAAACCATTGCGCCTTACACGCCACCAGCGGTCTTTCAGTGCTACGGCTGGTAGAGAGTGGGTCATATGCAAAATACATGTCTAGGTAAAACACGGTGTCTGGAGTGCGTCCAGTATAATTTCATCGAAGACTGCCTTAAGAAAGACACCCCAATACGATCAAGACGTGCAAATTGTAATGGCAATCATTCTGCTAACTACCAAGGATGCACTGTAATCACATTCTGTACGATGGTTTTTAAAATCATTCGACACATAAGAATACTTCGAGACTGCTTCCACCGACCACAAGCCAAATTACAAAATTCATTAACAAATCGAATAGCATAAAACAAAGAGCCCACCAAAAGACTAACATCATAGAAGCCAAACCAGCAAATGAGGGAAATACAAATTCCGTAACACAAGATTCTAACCATTCTGATTTGAAATCATCGATTGATCTCAATGGGGCAATAGACTTCAAGAAATTTATCCCGCATGGCAAACACGCTATAGCACGCTTCCAGCCAGCGACAGATAAAGCACCCAAGGCTTCTGCAGTTATTTGTTTGGCTTCTAGATGTTCTGGACGTCGGAATATCTGAAGATTTCCCTTTCTTGATTAATCCTTATGTAATAATTGTGCTTGACTGCGATCACGAACCGATCATATTTAAGTTGCACATAGATTTACTACGCAAAGTATTGCCGTTGTCAAGACTGCTCATAAGAATTGGAAACATTTCAAACAAGAACTAAACTTTATGATAAATCCCAGGGGTCGTCTACATACAAAAGAGGATATTGATTAAGGCTTAACCCACATTACGTACGTGCTATGACAAGCTGAAACAGCTAGTTCAAATATGTTTTGCAGATAGACCAGTTGAACTTAACAATAGCACTAACTTACAAATATGCCATGCTGAAGCGCTGGGCTCGATACAATAACACCGATAATATAACGATACATATAAAACATTCTGGACTAAACCCAGTGAAAAATAAAACTTTTAGCTAAAAGATAAATCATAGAATATTAGGATGTTCTCTCTGTAGGTTTGACGACAAATGATCCTAGTCTTTGGTCGAACTCGAGATCGTTTCTTCATCCTAAAGCTACTCTAAGCACTAAAGTACTTCGGGGACCCCAAGGGCTAACCCACATTTCACAACGCAAGTAACAATATTTGTAGACTCTAACAACAGAAATTTCAGCCCAATACAGAGCCATCACATGCATATGTGAAACAAGATATCAGAACTACAATCAGTGCACATCCACCAACTCCAAAACCCAAAAGAGTGACACCCAAGGAAGTGGAAAAATAAGCCACAAATTACGAATCCCCAGTAGTAGATAACAACAGGCGAGAGCTACTCAATCACGACACTTGAAAGCTAGTAGTATATATAACCTATCTATATAAAAAAAAGTTTTTTCTTCTATATAGTTATTTTCCCATTGCATTTAAGCAAGTTCTGATAATTATCATAGCAAAAACTGGAAATAGTCTGTTACTTACGGAAAACAACAGACCGATTACTTTACTGTCAAGCTCAAACAAGCTGCTCGAGACAGTATTACTGAGCAGGCTAAAGATATATGTTGAAAATTTCTCCATTATTAGATCATCAATTTGAATTTCCTAGTATCAACATAGAAAGACATCACAGCTCGTGCAAGTTGTTTATATTAGGACAGTCTTCAATCGTCATCAAAACGTATGTGAGTTATTCATGAACATCTCAAAGGCATTTGATAAAGTATGTTTTGCTAAATTGTTATATAATCTTATCATGTAAAGTTTTCCTGATAACTATATCCATGAGGTTGTATCTATACGTTTGGATTTTGGAATCTACATATGTTGAGATCCGCCTATTCATTACGAAAGAAAAGAAGAT
This sequence comes from Lepisma saccharinum, assembly GCA_022664845.1. Lineage (NCBI taxonomy): Eukaryota > Metazoa > Arthropoda > Insecta > Zygentoma > Lepismatidae > Lepisma > Lepisma saccharinum. Next base: position 109,363 of record JAGDQP010000474.1, on the reverse strand, counting down.
TAAACGAGAATAGTGAAGTGTGGTTGCGTTTTATGTTGAAACTTCAAGTACTGAAATTTGAAGCAAAAAATTCTGAAGGAGGATTAATGTAATTCCAATATACGTGGTTGTACAAAACAAAATTGTAAAGCTTTTATTCTTTTTTGTATGTAGTATTACTTAAAATAATTCTTTGGGGATTAGGGAGATGAAATGAAGTTGAATAGGCAGCAATGTCCAAACCAAAACATTAATCATGTCATGGTTCAGAAGAATAAAGTTTTCGGTGAGTCAATGTTGGGTTCAATTAATTAATTGTTTTCAAGTGTCTTTCCAGAAATATGTTCGTCTGGACCTTATGGTATACACGTCCGAAGCCGTTGCCAAAAGAGGTCCTTTACTAGATAGCAGTGCCGGTCTAGAAATTTTCCTATGGGTCAAAGCTAAATTTTGCCACTTACTCCACCGCCCTTTCGCCGCCAATTCCATCGTTTTTAGCCAAACAACACGACCGTACGGCGCGACGGCCATAACGTTGGCACACATAACGTAATTTACTTTTGTTATCTTCTCTCGAGTCTGTCGTGACATCGCTGTTACTAACTCCAGTAAGGCAGTAGACCTACCTATCTGACTTGAATCGCGGTTTTGATTTTCAGAGATGAAGTTAGGCTGCACGGGATAATATAAAAAAGTTTTAGCAGATGTATTGAAATTTTCAACACGTTTAGGTCAATTTGAATTTTATATGTTATTTTACTTCCTTTCAGGAGCTTTTATATTTTAATTTTAAGTGTCTGCCGTCCTCAAAACAAGTCACCCGGAACGCTTGCCCCATTTAGCTCTCCTTTAATTCAGGCACTCCTAAATAATATGCATCTTTACTAGATACTATTAATTTGCATAATATATTCAATCGAAATAAGGTTTACCTTACATAGTGTTGTAAATAAAAAAAACGTTCGTTTTTTCCAAACTTCTGTTTACTATTAAAACATATTTTTAAACGTTCATTGCCCACTGCTCAAGTTGTTGATTGTTTTGTGAAGGTTTGACCCGATACTACTACGATTCCTGTGTAAAAATAATTTTTTAAGTGAAACCTATTTTCGGTACGTTCTGCTGGGACCACATTAATGGGGCACGTTGTGGTCCGTTGTGTTTTCAAAGGTTATACTGCACTGCCGCTGGACGAAGTTGTGACGGAGAGTTCTCATTTTTAATATTCTGGAACCGCGTTATTTCCTCGCACTGGTAGCACTCCCACAGCATGAGTGGATCATTCAATACCTGCTGTGCAAAATGGAAGTAACCCCATTTTAATTCGCATCGTGGCTTACAAATGACGTGATACTATTTCTTGCAGGTCCTACACTGAATAAACATTTCACCATGGCTTACCAACACACAACATCCTGGGATCTTATCTTGATCAGTCCATCGTATATCTACTCCTCCAGGTCCTGTTGTTCCATTAAGACTCATCCTAACTATCTGCCATCTCTTCTCCTCGACATCTCTTGATACAGCTGTACGTGCATCTTCTGTTTAATTTTGTGCCCAACTTTTTGTTTCTTCTTCCACCTAGACCATGGGTTCCTTTTTTACCGTGTTTATTTTCTTTACCAAGGCTAACGAGTCCTGTTACTCCTGGGGAGCTGGCAACTCGCTCGAGTCCCTGTTCGGGCATCATATTTAACACGTTCATTGTCCACTGCTCAAGCGCCAGTAGCAGTTTGATGATTTTGTAAGTCTTTTACCCGAAACTACTACGATTCCTGGGGGGTAAGAATAAATTTTGAAGTGGAACCTCTGTTCAGCGAAGAGTACGTGCTGCTCAAATCGTACTGATGGGGTACGTAGTGGCCCGTTGTTTTTTTAAGGTTGCACTGCACTGCAGCTGGACGGCATCGAAGAGACAAATCGTAAAGATGACTAAGAGGACATTACCTAAGTGCGACCCATCGGTGTGAGAGAAAAAAACAACAGCAGAGGCCTCTACGAAGGCATTTATCCTGTTAAAAGTGGAAGTATGAGATCACATTAGATGAGGCATGGTTGTATTTATCATACAGTGGCAAAATTAGACGTATCAATTACACTTCACGCAATTCAATATCCAATCCCGAGTTCATGCGCTATTGCACAGCAACTTTCTCTAAGTGATTCATGGTTATTGTGAGATAACTCTAACAAGGCATGTTAACTATTCGTCAGGCCACTAAAACTGTAAAATCAACTGCTAGTCCTACGGATTTCTGCGATTTTGTCCTAATGAAAGGACTTCCATCTGGTCGTGTCACCACTCTACGGGTCCAGTGGAAAGCATGTAAGGAGGAGTGGCAGAGGATTCCACTTCCTGCACTTCGTCGTAGTCTTCCACAATGAAAGTTACGGTGCAGCTCCCAAGACACATGGTTTTAACATTGAGGACAAATAATGGTGGTCCCGTGGATTTTTCTAAGGTTATGGCTACTTCAAAATTGTACACATATACGCGGATCGATGTACGAGGGTAAGTCAAAAATTATCCGCAATGTAGCTATAACTTTTCTTACATTGTTCATACTGAATTCTGTCGCAGTTTATTTTATTGTTATGATGTTGCGGTCCTGCTATGAAAGTTTGATCCTAATTCCTCCATTTGTCTTCCTTTTGTTTCAGATAGATCATGGAAGCTCCATTAGAAGTTTGCACCAAAGAGGAACAACAAGCAGTGATCCGGTTTTTGTGGTCGGAAGGTGTATCAGGGGCCAAAATCCATCAAAGACTTTCGGCACAATACGGGAACAGTGTCTTGCCACAGCGGAGTGTCTACGAATGGATTGAAAAATTCAAAAATGGTCGCACAAGTGTTACGCATGAGGAAGAAGCCGGACGACCATCTACAGCCACAAATGATGACAATATTGAGCTTCCACGTGACATGGTTCTGTTAGACACACGAGTGACTATTGATGAAGTGGAATATCGTCTGCAAATGAGTCATGGTTCTGCCTACGAAATCATCCACAACATCCAGTAAGCATCTCACTGTAACGCAAACTGTTTATTGTTTTGCCACTCTCCTGATAATGCTCCAGTACTGGGCCTTTTGCGTCCCAAAAAACGGTAAGCATCAGTTTTCCTGCGGATGGTTGGCTTTTGAACTTTTTCTTGCTGGGCGATTGTGGATGTTTCCATTCCATACTCTGCCGTTTACTCTCCGGCTCGTAATGATGGATCCACGTTTCGTCAAAAGTGATGATTCTGTCTAAGATGCCGTCACGTTCGTTACCATAGCGATCCAAATGTTTTTTTCAGATATCCATGCGCGTTTGTTTATGCAACACTGTGAGTTGTTTTGGGACCCATCTTGCACAGACTTTATGAAACCCAAGTCTGTTGTGTATGATTTCCTAGGCAGGACCATGACTCATTTGCAGACGATGTGCCACTTCATCAATAGTCACTCGTCTGTCTAACAGAACCATGTCACGTGCAAGCTCAATATTGTCATCATTTGTGGCCGTAGACGGTCGTCCGGCTCCTTCCTCATGCGTAACACTTGTGCGACCATTTTTGAAATTTTCAATCCATTCGTAGACACTCCGCTGTGGCAAGACACTGTTCCCGTATTGTGCCGAAAGTTTTTGATGGATTTTGGCCCCTGATACACCTTCCGACCACAAAAACCGAATCACTGCTTGTTGTTCCTCTTTGGTGCAAACTTCTAATGGAGCTTCCATGATCTATCTGAAACAAAAGGAAGACAAATGGAGGAATTAGGATCAAACTTTCATAGCAGGACCGCAACATCATAACAATAAAATAAACTAGGACAGAATTCAGTATGAACAATGTAAGAAAAGTTATAGCTACATTGCGGATAATTTTTGACTTACCCTCGTATATAGTGAAATACATAGTGTAGAAAAACAATGTTGCTGTTGAGTAGAAAATCAACGTTTGCTGCTCTCCAACTACACATGTTTATCTAATAATGTAAATCAAATATTTCCTCTTGTCGTTTTACAAACTGTAATTGGAGTAACGTCAAAGGCTATGATATCACATATAGCATTCAATTATTAATTATAATAGGCTGACAAAGTTTTTACACGAATTTATTGTATAACAATACATTCAACGTTACAGTTTGATTGTTCTACTAACAACTAATCAGACGACACACTATTCAACTTTGTTGGCTGGGTGGTTTCACAAGTGTTATCAGTTTATTTAAATTAACATAAGTCGATACAAGGCCTCAACATGTGTACCGGAGTCCAAAGTTAGTGTTATGCGAATGTTACTATCATGTAGATCTTAAGTATAATTTATACTTTGTTGATCATTTTTTCCGGTCGTCTGAAACTATCACTGAATTCTTCAAACGAAACAACGAAAATAGGATTGTTCTCACACAAATGAGTTTATTTGATATATTTTAGAAATTGTTAAGGCAATTAACTGAAAAATTCATTTCTACAACACAACTTCAGGTTGTCAAAAACAACGATCAAATCTTGATGCGGGTGAGTCAGTCATACACAGATTTTGCACTTATTCAACATTCGTCAGCCCCCCTCTGGGTCTAAGAGGGGTACCATATACCACATAGTATATGGTATGTTTTCCTGTAGTTCTTACGCGTAAAGTAAAAAATACACAACGAATACACTTACCTTCATTTACCTTCATTAGACAATTTAATGTGTACAATGCCATAAACATCTCCGTTTCAGAAAAAAAGTGGAAATTTCAGCTTTGCTTTTAACCTCCACAAATATATTCGTTGCTTTTCGGAATATTTTGGTGACCCTGGAAAGGAAGTGCGCCTTATCTTGCATTTTACTTCCTGTGATTTCTAAAATTCCCAAGAGGTGTACGACGGTGTCTTGTCTGGGTGGGTCTGTTTGCTTGTTCCCATGGAGAGAATTCTTTGCATTTTGAGAAGAGCAACTCGATGTTTAGTCTTGTTCGTTGCTTGTAGCTCCTTCTTCAGGAAGTCCCTTGCAAAAATCCTGGCACGTTTGCCAACTTCATCGAAATGTGGCCTCAAAACTAACCAGCAAGCGTCGTCCTTTTCCAAGGTGAATCTCAACTCTTCTTCCAACGTTGATACTAACTGATATTAGTGGTTGCTAACCTCCTGAGTGGTACTAAATTCTCCTCTCCACAGTATAGCTATGATATCTTTGAAATTAAATGGTGCTTTGGTGAACTTAAATAAGTACAATTGAGGTTTCAAGGGTCTTATAAACAGTTGCATACCAATACTTTGTACCAATAAATATCAAAGAGGGTGGTCCCCTCCGGCCCCCACGACTATGGTTATTGCAATTAACCTTACAAGTAAATAATCTGACCGGATGTGTGAAATTGAATGTTCTAGAAAGACACAGACTCCAAATATATATTTTAAGTTTCCTTTAAGTTGCGTAACCCGAAAGGGGAAGCCAGGGGCGCGTGTCCTTTCAAAGGAATATTTTCTATTTTGGCATGATATCAACATTTTTTTCTAAGTAGGTGATTCAATTTGTTTCGGTAGTAAACTATAAATATTAACAGTCGTATATCAAGCTCACATTTATACAGAAAAGCACCGAGAGGCGCACATCAGCCCCCCAATTTATGGTTATTGTTATTAGACTTAAAATTAAAGTAAATGAAAAAAAAAATGTGAATTTCGTTTTAGAACCATATAGGTAATCTAAGGTCCACCAGATACATTTTAAAAATGACATTAGAAGAACCAATTATTTTATATGACACATTTATATTAATATAGTTTTATATTCTTTTGCACACTTTACTATTCCATCGGAGGTGCAAAGTCAGTTTCAGAATTCCTCGCAATCCCGAATTTTGTCACTTCGGAAATTTAACACTCCTGAATTCCTACCTTGCAAATCTCGGGAGATCTGGTGTTGCGGACTTCAGCCTAGTCGATATTCCTACATTCCGGCAACACAAAACCTGTCACTCAGATTCAGGAATTGGGAACACACTTACACCTGATTCAACATTTACACAAAGGTTTCCTGATTGAAACAGTATATTCTTGTTCTGACTGGCTGGAAATTTAGACATCGATGCATCCTGGCATAGATGAATCGTTGTTTTTCATCATGTAATGCTCACAACTTAAGAAAACACAACAGAATTTTGATCTTTTGAGTTTCCAGAATCCCAAATTTTCCACGTTGTCGAATGCTGGGGTTTCGAAATTCCGACATTCCGTAATTCCGAACGGTCCAAATTTACAATATATAAGCATACACCGAAATTTTAGTCTCTGGGGGTGTTTTTAGATATGTGAGGGTGTAAGTGGAGTTATGCACGGTTTCTATCGATGTTTGACAGTGGAAATTTTAAGTTGGAGCGGGCTCCTGAGGATTTGGGTGGATGACACCGTTGGGGGGGGGGAGGTGGCTGAATCGTCCCTACAGTATGAATTGGTAAATTTCCTAAATGTGTTCTTATTTACGAATGAACGATTACATTCGAAATGCTCATTTCGTGATTCAACAGACTGCAAATAACGCTTCGAATATTTCCTAATAAAGAAAATATTTTTTATCGCTGTGAGTGTGGACCATGTGAGCTTATTACATTAAATGCAGCGCAAAAAGAAAAGGAAAGTAATAAGTATTTTATTACGTTCAATGACATTGAGCAATTTTCTTAGATATGTTGTCATTTTGACAAATTTCAAAAGTTTAAATACAGTAGAAATTACCCAAAACAGTCTGTTTACTATCTAATAGAAACCTGAATAAAAGCTACGTGAACATGTTCCCCCACCTTTGGAATTTACTCAGAAAAGAATGCCAAAGCTTTGTACCAATTTGTACCACCAACAAAATGTTTTGTACCACGTCTATTAGCCAGTAATGGACGATTAAATGTTTGGACCCACCATTAACTTTCCCCCCTACCTTAACGAATTTTCCTGAAAATAGTGTCAAAGTTTTGAACTAGTTTTGTACAGTTTTGTACCACCAATAAAAGTTTTGTACCACGCTCATTTGCAAGTATTGGACGATTCAGTGTTACAACTGAATATAATGGATGCATTCTAATTAACGAAAGTTAGTCGGAAAAGAATGCCAATGATTTGTACTTGTTTTGTACTATATTGTTGCACCAATAAATATGTTTGTACCACATCTATTAATGAGTAATGGAATATTCTAATTGGGGTACACAATTCTAATTCGGAGGAAAAATTCTAATTTGTATAATTTAGTTCCACCAATACAAAGGTTTTCGTTGTGGGCATTAGCCGGTAATCGACAGTTCAAAGTTCAAATCATAAGATAATTATGACATCCCACGATTCACCTTCCTTCGGGACCAAATGAGCAAGTGAAAAATACTGCCGCAAATAAATGTTGCGAGCACTGGCACTGCCACTCTTCAAACAAATAAAAATATTCTTAGACAGCAGTTTATCTTATATTCCACTTGACTGTAGAGATTGGGTATATAGCTTCCTATATGCCGGTATCAGCTGAGTTGATGCGGACGAAGAAATTCACCGCCATTCGACGTGAAACAAATCCAACAAAGTATATTCCAAATCAAACATTAAACAATTACACGTTTATGCAGTTAAAATAACACAATTCACTGTCACAACTTAAGACTGGTTTCCGCGACGTGGTATGTAAATACAGTCACGAACAGCAACAGTATGTATTTACTCCGACCCAGGATTGTACAGTTGCCGGTGTTAGGAGAAGTAACGGTTTTCGAACTCATATAATAAATTTTGGGGAGTAACAACTTACAGAAAAAAGTTTGTAGATAACTTTAGCAACCTATCCAATTCACGGTAAAACAGTTTATAGGAATACTTTGACGAATGACAACGTGGATAAACGGACGACAAATGACCCGCGAAAATTGTGTTGTTGTTGGTACAAGAGACATGAAGTTCACACTCTGAAAGACAGATTCTGTCTGGATTTCCACGCGATAATCAGTAGTATAAAATGCGATGTTACCCATAAAGCATTGTGCGAAAAATCCTGGCTTGTCACGTAATAATTCTTAAAGTTTTTAGACATAAAGAAATTTTAATACAGAATCGTCCTTATAAACATTCATAGAGTACAAAGAGCTATTATATGTCATGGCGTATATTCGAACACATTACCAAATAAGGATATTCGAGGGTTGGAAATCGAGTATTGATACAAAGCTAGCGTTTACAAGTCGCGGCGAGTTTCTTCACTCTGTTACAGACTAGGGATTTTCTCGATTTCGAACACAAAAAGAATTGAAGAAAGGCAAATAGATTTTATAGAAAAGTAAGTGGAAAATCCTTCCATACAAAATCTTAGAATAATTAGGTCATTATGAGAAAATATTAATTACCAATGACAAACACGATTAAAGATACATTATCCTCCATATCATCTTCTAATTAGAATATGTAATTTAGCAAATAAATTCAAATAGGTAACTCATTTTTAAAAAGACAAACATTTAAGCATAAACTTGTAAGAAGACATTCATTCCAAGTACAGTGAGAATAAGCGAAACTCATTGCATATGGTTTTATCATGCTATATATTAATTACCGTTCCCTAATTTGCACTTAACGATCTAAAGCCAGCTTATAATTTAGATTTGAACTTTTTTAAAAATAGCGGGAAAAGTTTAATTGGGATTTTAGGTGATTATTAGTATGTTGATGCTGAAGCATTTCTCTATCATCGATACCAATTTTCAGGCTTTTTACTATTTTTTCCTTTCTCAACCTCTATCTTTACTACACTAAAAATCTCTTTACTACACTGATATTATCTTTAAAATAGGAAAAATTAAACCATCAATAATCCTCACGTTCTTTCTCATATGTGTTTTCAGGAACTTTCTACGTCGCACTAAGGAAGAGCAGAGAAATTATCACTATGCAATTAAGAATCTTACACAGATCAATGGTGCAAACATATACGATACATCTAAGTATGCGTTTAAAGACGATCTACCTTTTAGCTTGAGTGGTACATTTACAACGGTAAGTGATAACCCATAATTGAACATCTATTTTAATATTATTAAAACTTTGAATACTACTTTAAGTTAACATAAATATTTTAATGAGTACCAGTATTATTTAAAATTAGGAAAATTAGTTATTCCTTTCCTTTATAAAGAGCAGTAATGATTATCGATTGGCAGGTATATACTGTATACACCTGGTAATTCAAAAAAACGTAACATAGTTATGACGCAGCTTCTAGTGATCAGAAATCTTGAAACAAAAAATGTTCATACAAGGTTGCACGCGAGGAATCGAACGGTGATGCTTCTGAAATCAGGGTCGTCTCAGGATTACCTCTACGGGGACAGGGAGCAACTTTAAAATTCTAAATTGAAAGGTAAGTATATTTAGCTCACGTTGAAATGAGAGGTGAAGTTTGAACAACTTTTAAGAGGAAAAAACATTCGGCAGCAACGATACTAAATTGGTGGTTACAATTAACATGATATTCAGGGTTTCCGGGATTTTCGAATGCTATAACTGAAAGGGAATAATAAATAAAAGTGCTCAAAATAAAATTAACTACTTAATTGGATATGCGTAATCAAACTATGAATTTTTCGAAAACATCAGGGGAGATGTGTGAATCAGGGGAGCAACTTAAAAAAATTAAATAGTAGAAATGGTTGATTTCTCTTTCTTTGAAATTAACATAAAATGTTGAACAACTTTTAGAAAAACATTTTAAATTAACTCCAGTTACAAGATCTAATTGGTAAGTTAACTCTTGACTGTTGTCATTTGCAAACGTTACGGGTTATTATGCAATGCTTCATTTGAAAGTTGTTCAAATTTTAATGTTTGTTTCAAAGAATGCTAAATCAACCATTGTTTCTATTTAGAATTTTGAACTTGTTCCCCCCTGACCATGGTAATATTCCCGGGACACCACTGTCTTCGAAAATTTCACCGTTTAATTCCACATTTCCAATTTAGTTTTGAACCCACATACTATGATTTTGCGATTAATTTGACGCTTATTGGATCCCAAAATAAGATTTGGAATTTTTTGTAACACTCCATTCCCTTCTGCTATGTCTCTTGTGACCCCTAAAGCGGCGAGTTTAAGAAATAACCTTGTATTACAGCTGGCGAAAGTCCGCGAAAACCCGATACACCATGTTAATTTTTACTACAAATTTTGTCTTGTAGCTGCAAAATGCTATGAACTATCGAAAAGTTTTCCTCTAAAAGTTGTTCAAAATTTAGCGATTGTTTCAACGGCAGCAAAATCTACCAATGGTTTCCATTTAAAATCCCCTCCCCACGTAGTGATATTCCCGAGCTGTCAGATATATCACCATGTAATTCTGTTTCATGCATTTTGGTATGAATATTTTTTTCTGTTTAAAAGACTTTTCATCACTAGGAGCTACGTTATGAATCTGTTACGGTTTTCTGAATTACACTGTATATTCCAAGTTTTTATATACAAAGTAAATGAAATGTGGTTACCAACTTTTGCTACACTGTGTTACGGCCTTCACATGTGTTGTTTACCATCACTAGACGATACGACAATCCTAATTAACTAACGTAGTGTCTTCAAAAAGGTAAATGGATTATCAGATTGGCGGCTCTGACCACTTTCTGTCGTTATTTTTGAACTCCTAAAATTCACTGTATTGATACAAATCCCTTTGGAAAACCTAAATTTTATTCTAGTGCATCTTTTGAGTTTTATGGCGAAATATTAATTTTGTTTACAATTGCAAGGAATCTATTTTGTGCTCTAAATTAGAAACTTTGTATCTAAAAAATGGAGCCGAATTCGACACATATTTAATGCAGTTTTTTTGTTTTGATGCCTGGATTCACCTAACAATGTTTGTAACCATCGTTTGTTTACACCCTGTATATATGGTGTTCCATAACTCGTTTTATATTCTGGAGCACTGAGAAAAGAGAAGTTTTCAAACAATTAATACAAAATTTGACACTCTTATTGAAAAATGTCTGAACTTCTAAAAGCTTCAATGTAAATTAGACAAAATCATTGTTATTTCTTTAATTCTTAGTTACAGCTATGACGCGTGCAGAGGGACACACCTTGTATTGGGAAAGAACCTGTGAAGAAAGGAAGGTGTTTGAAAAAGTGGCTTCATTTTCTTTTCTTTATTATCTCAATGTCATAATCTGGACATTATGAGTTCACCTTATAATCATACGTTTAGGGTTGATTTAGGAGATTAAGTACTCTTTTTACGTCACAACACGCTGGTTTTGTTAGTTAGACGGATGCTGAGTTAACTTCTGTGGCTGAGTGACTCTGAACTGATGAGAGACCGTATGGACCCAGTTAGGTGATTAATATTATTGTGCTCGATATGATGGTGCTATAAATGTTCGCGTGGGGAATGGTCTGATGCTACAGGGGAAAAACAAAGATAGAGGTTTGGACTAAGGCTGTTCTGGGCTGTATTGCGAATATGTCGTTTAAAGCCTCGAAAAGTAATGGGTGGTGGGATTCGAAGCGTTGGCGAACGTACTTCAGTTAAAGTTGTTCAAGTTGATACAGAATGCTGTATAGTAATGTAGTTCTGTTGTTGGGCTGGGTAATCGAATGGGAAATGCTGTTCACAGTGAGAGTCTATCTAGTATTTTCAGTTTGTTCTAGAAGAACAGGACTGCTGAAATAAAGGCAGTGAGGTCATATTTGAGTAAGAGGCGTAGGGAATTTTATAAGTGCTTAATACAAATTTTGTACTGTAGATCCCAAGTGGTGAAAGTTAGCCGTTTCAGAAGATTAAGCCTATTGTATGTTTTCGATGCGATATGATTTAACTGCGACCGACATGCCAGGTAGTGATAAAAGATTTTCCAAGATAAGTGACAGTTTCGGTAGGCTCCATTGATACACATGTATATTATGGATGGAAATGGATAAATGATTAGAATTTCAATGGACACGCGTACGGCGATTTAATGAAATGAAAATAATGGTATGAATTTTATGTGGATTGATTTTCAGTCTCCACATATTCCAATAGTCTGTAAAACGTCTTATTGATGAATTCAAGGAGATATTGATCTGCTGGATGGCCTTTGAGGAAAGAAAAGCTTTGTCTTCAGTACATTGGAGATTTTTAACATTTGCAGGTAAAGTAGATATATCGGTGATAAACAGTAAATATAGTTCTGGTTACAGCCATAGTCTTGAGGAATTCTGTGGTGAAGGAAGATTGGATCACAGTTTAACTCCCGTTTTGCAGCCGCAAACACAAATGTTCTTTTTCCGTATGGAAGATTCTATGTTAAATTTGGAAGCAATTTACTTCAGTAATTATTTGTAAGGATTTTCCTACAAACTAGGATTATTGGTTACAAAAAGCATTAACACTCATACGAAATGCTACTATGTTTCACAAAAAGTATCAGGGTCCACTTTCGGTGGGAGAAGGAAAATAAGAAGGGGTTGGATGGAGTGTTACAAAAATCATAATTTCATTTTCGAGGCGCCAGTAAATATAAGATTAATAACAAATATCACAGAATTAACGCTGGGATGCGCCTTGCCTGTGCCAGTTACTGATATGGGTCTACAGCCATCTTTCCAAAAACCACTTAAAAGAAATTCACGACAAATATCCTTAGCAGGGAAATACAAGTAAAAGCTATTTATTGTCAATTAATGTGAAATTTTACATTATTGTAATAAACTGAATGGATTTTCAAACCTTGAATGTTATTTATATATTGCACCACCTTAGGGGTCATAAGGGGCGTAGCAAAATATTGTGATGTACCACGTGCTTGAGCACGAGTCGTCTAATACTCGCAGCGTAAACATTGTAGTAACATGAGTACCACGAATGACAAACATGTGTAGAACAAGTTATACAATGTAAATAAACAGTGCAATGTAAGCAAGAAGACGACGACACCAGTTTCATAAGAGAACCAAAGAAGGAGTCACTATCATCGAAGGAGGAGCTTGGAGGACCACACCACAGAAGGGCTATAACACTCCGATGCAACCTTATAATTTATAACTTGCCTGGGTTATCACCTCTTTCCTCTACCTTCTCCCTCGTACACAGTTAGCAATCGAGGTGGTACACTCCTAACCCTGCACACAGTTAGCAGTCGTTGTGCTGTCCTTTTCCTCACTTGCATACACAGTTAGCCGTCGGGCTAGTGTACAACCCAACTCTACCTTGTGCACAGTTAGCTGTCGGGCTGGCACATCTTTAGACACACAGTTAGCAGTCGGGTTGGTGTCTTCCTTTTCCACACAGTTAGCTGTCATGCTGGTGCTACACCTATCCTCGCTCTCTTTTGCGAGGCATATAATCCGAGAAGAAGAAGCCATAAAGAGTTATCCCATAACTCATCAAAACTGTTAAATACTTTGGTACGGGACCCTATTTTTATTAACTTATTGGACTTATATTTATTTTGTAATGAAACTGGTGATGGGCCAAGAGCCACAAATACCATGCAGAAAACAGCAGAACGTTATACGTGGCGGATTCCACCGATTCCACTAATTAAGTGCGAAAGTATTAGAGAATAATAATAAAATGGCAGAAAGTGTGGGAAAGCCCAGACACCATTAATTAGCTCGAAAAATTAGGGACTTAAAACGGAAGAGTCAAGTGATTTCTTTTGCTACTAAAGACATTATTAGACATGAACTCTAAAATATCTTCACCACAATAGGAAATAGGGTGAGTGTTATTTAATGCCAGTAACTAATAGGTCAGGAAGTAGGGTAGAAAACCAAGACTCAGATTTTGATATCGAAACATTCGAAGAAGGCGATACAATGACGAAAAATTCATAATTTTGTTTGACACATTTAACTAAGATTTCCGGTCGTATGAACGAAGACCCGGATAGGTTATTGATACCATTTGAACATATGGAAATACTGCCATCATGGGATGATGAAAAAATAAACCAATCCGTTAAAGGATAAATTAATAAGCCTTAGCAGACCCAACATCCCACACTATACATATCACGTACAGGAAAATATCTAATAGCTTCAGGAGAAACAAATTTAATAGGTCCTTCTTATGTGAGTGTTGAAATAAGTCGATATTCAAACTGCCTATAATTCAATCACCGTCTGTGACAGATGTAGATACCAAATAAAATTCAATGGTATAGCCGTCTCTACTACCGGGTGAAAGGGCGACGTTTTAGCTAAATATATACCTTCGGTTAGTACTTGTACGATTAAGGCGATTTATAGGACGTTCAAAATATCCACGAGCTCTTTGTTTATATGCCTGTCTCCTACCGCAACCAGTAAGCAATTTATTTAGTTTCGTTTAAGCTTTTGTTTTTAAACCAGATCCAGCTTCCCATACACATGTTTTTATGATTCTTTTAAACTAAGATTTTTCAACATGTCCCGAACAACTTGTCTAGGGTTTGACAGCCACCAACTTTTGCACCTTGATTCATGGATGGCGTTGCAGAACTGAAGAGACAACAAAATAAACTTCCATTGTCATATCAGCATTGGTAGACGGGTCCTGTAAAATATGGGACTCCACGTCCACGATGTGCAACTTTCATTGTGGAAAACTTATAAAGTGGATATTGTAACCAATATCCCGCATGAAAATGGCAAATTACGACCTGCATGGTTCTGTAGTAGGATTTGAATTGCATCAATACTTAATTTGGATAAAGGAAAGTAATGTACGTTTTGAGATGTGACGATTTCAACCTTATCCTGATTCGTATTCGTCATGGCTACAAATCGAAGCAATGGTGCTATTGTATCGCCTACATATTGAGGTTGAATCAGATCTGTGTACACGAACACTTGTTGTGTATATTCAATGCTCAAGTAAGTTTGCTTTTGTCTCTACTTTTAAAAATGCTAATGTTGTGTTCGAATCCTAGTTACAATGCCAGCATGGGAGATATACGAATGACTTGAATATTATTTGTGGTTTTTACATGGACCGTATTTAAATAGGTAAATTCTATCACCAATGTAATTTGATCGAGTTCATCTAATAATTGCTTGATGGTAGTATAATATCCCGCTGTAACTAATCCTATCCGCTAAATCAAAGTAAAATTTATTTTCCCCATCCAGAACACTTTAGCAGGAGAGTGGTATATGAATTTAACTAAGTGGAACCATCCATGATGCATCATTCAACTGAATGCAATGATTCAAGTTATTACGAAAACGACTAGATGTATACTTTGTAACTTAGTGTAATGTAGAAATTATCATCGGTATTTTCCTAAATTTTGCATGAAGTTCGAAATTGAAATCGCAAAATGTGACCGTGCTCTTATTTTAAATATACGTGTAACTTATCGAAATATAGCTTTTCATCTTTAACGTAGTGAGACCGATCAAACATATAGGATTGGATTGCCCGTACTGGTACTTGTGCCCACTAATTTTGCGAAGTAATTTACCAATATTAGGGTGAGTTGACTTCATCAAGACATACATTAATGTTGAAAGGAAATCATAGTCCAAAATACATGGAAATGTCGCGGCAATGCTTACCACCATAGGTCTGCAACGACGACTATACGGGTAAAAGTGAATGGTTCGTGTTTCTATGTTTGGATTAATAATAAAACCAAGTATGTTTTGTAAACCTAGGGTATTTCCAATCACATATTGACGCCTTGATCCCGCCGATGTTCAATAAATACTCGATCTCATTCATGATCATAATGCAACATGCGGGACTTATCAATTGAATATGAACGATCTTCATCCTAGATATCGGATATAATTGGATCATCATTCGCAAGTTCAGCTTCCATTTTTTTGAGAACGGTTCTTTAAGTAACTGCTTGGGTAAAAGTCTTTTAATCTTACTTTTCCTTCGCTTGTTTATGAACTTGTGCTTGCTCCCGAGCTTGGAGAATTTGTGGAGTTCTTTCCAAACTTGTTTCTACGAAATCATAGCACGCTGGTGGCAATTTCATATTATATCTACCGTTATATATACCGTTTATTATATATACCGTTTTCTTTCTCCCTTTCGTCTGAATAATAATTTCCTCGTCCCGTCGAAGATTATAAAAACTCAACGAGATACTTATATCCTTTAACTCCATCACCTAGTTTCCGTTAATATCAAATCATGTATGATCAAATACGTGTGCACATGCATTGGAGGGTAACGCAACTTAAAATTCATCTCTGGGCTCGGATGACTCACGATGTCGACTGAATTGACTGTTAACGTACCAGCTATGTATATTTGGAGGACGGCCTAGCCGTTTTACATAGATCAACGGTGTCCTTCGTTTCAGAACTTTTAAAATGAGGTACGTTTTCTTTTCCCCTTTAAAAAGTTTTTGTATTTCTTGACTGTAAAATATTCTTTGATGAGATCGCTTTCCCCCTTTTGATTTTATAGTTCGCCAGAATACTTTCCACGTACTGGTCAACGATAAAGCGTTTACGTGATGATTTTCGTCCCTTTTCTACTTTCCGTTTGTGTTTACTCACATGGATATAGTCACCCGATTGTAACTTGCATTTCGCTTTGTTTTCGATTCGTTATCAATCTCGGAAGATTATCCGGTTTTAAAGTGACATTTCAATAATGTTTGTCTTTGCATCATCAAATGATGATCTTTGGTAAACCGTTTGTCCTCAGTGAATGTTTTGCCACCAAAATCGTATGAAATTTATAGTTATTATGGCTGATAGACTTTATGTATTAAAATGTGAGCATTCTATTAATACATTTTTTTATAAACTTCGCCATTAATCTATATGGGAAATCGCGACTGCTCCCATTGTTCAAGTTTCCACAGATCACACATGCAACCCGTGCATCGTTTTCGTTCCACTAGCCTTGACATCTATGACTGAAACACACTAAATAAACTTCGTATTCTTTTTCGCCTTTTAGTATTAGATTAAGTCTGTAGCCCAGTTACAAACACGGCCAGGTCCACTATTGTCACAAAATGAGCAAGAAAAGGCTTCCAACAGATGGTTTCAGCCTCTATGCAATAAAAAACCATTTTCGTTACAAAAACGGCCACAAATGGGTTAAAACACATTTGAAGTGTACACGGGAAGAACGATCAAGGTCCATTTTTGAAAGTTGCGAAAAAAACGCAATTTAGAGTGTAAACAATTGAATTGAAAGTTATTTTTTGCTCTTAGCAGGTCTTCGACCTCAAGCAATGATACCCAAAGCAAAAATAACATTATATTCAAGTATTTAAACTTAAAATACGTTCTTTCCTACAACGTTCAAAAATGGACTTTAATCAGTCTTCCCGTGTACCCTTCATTCAAATACATGACTTTTTTTTACACAAAAACGGCCAGTTCCACAAGCGATTAGTTTCTAACACGGCCAGGTCCAGTGTAGACGATCACAACACAGTATTCAGTCAATCACGCCGAATCACAAGAAAACGAAGAAGTGGATCTATGTGAATATGCAACCAACAATGACAGTGAGTTCTATTAAGTTCTGAAAATTTTCATAAAAGATTTTTCTATAGAAAAGTAAAAAAATGCCCTAAAAATGTAAGCTTGTAACTAAAATGTGTTTCGTTAAGTGTACTATTTAAAAACTAATCTCAAGGAATCAAATTCATAGTTTCATTTCTGTAGTTTTTGTTACAAAGACGACCACGTCCACATATTGGTTACAAACCCGGCCACTTTCAATTTTGTTTTGTTAATAACTAATAAACTTTTAATATAATGTATCATACCTGTTACACATTCAATTATAATTACATATTGGTATCAAAATAAAAAAGTAATAATATTAATGCTTTCTCACTATAGTAAATGTTATTTGCACGCTCCTGGAAGATTTTACAAAGTGGAACTGGCCGTGTTGGTAACTGGGCTATTCAAGTAATTTAGTTTCGTAATCGAAAATTACCATTAAATATGTATCAACGTCTTGATGTTTCTATTTTCGTACTAATCAAATTTGGCCAGGCCATATTGGTTTCTCAAAAAGTGAACAAATGATTTCAACGCATGCATGGATTTGCTTACGTCAGCTCATATCCGTAAGAACAGAACACGTCGGACGCTCCATCACACTATCACATAATGCCCTGCCACTTTTCGATTGAGCTTGATAATTAAAGGATCATATAAAAACTAGGAAAACTCTATTGGCATTTGCACACATAAACTTAACTTTTTTATCTATTTTAAATACCTTGCACCACTTCACACCAGCCCTTATGATCATTACACTTTCATGTCTTTACCATAACAACAGGAAAATTAATACATTGGGACTAATGGGTAGCTTTGGTTCACACTACTAAGAAGGCGGTGCGACACAAAAGACATCTTATTGCGTATTCTAAACGCATCATGCTACATGGGTGGGGTTGACACACATGTAGCAGTTTGCGCTGGTCCATTAGTGGTATCACAATCATCTCACACTTTTCCTTAATTAGAAAAAGAGAACCGCGCCCATGCATAATGAATGAGTGGGCACTTTAAGCCTATTTCTAATAATAATAATTTTTGTAACTTGATTAAAATTTGTACGATGCGTGACCGTAGTCTCCATTATAATTAGATCGTTTACAGTTGGTGCACCCCAGCCAGTATTACTGGGTTGACTACTTTTATATTCCACTCTACCGATTATCGGAAGAGCAAGCGGTTTGTTTATTAAAAAATCCGCTGCTATGAGGAACAAGACGACCAGCGGCAACAGCGGCAAGCTAATACAATTTATTATGGGATGTTTGCAGTTAATTTGAACCCGATTACTTTCACAAAAAAAAATGTGATCTAATAACTGCCCATACCTCTGATACTCCTCATTTCCACCCGTTACAAGTTGCGTTGCCTAACTAACATCACATAAATAAAACAAACTGAAATAATCTCGAGAATATGCTAAATTTCATATTATATGCACAAAAAAAAATCAACTTCTGTTAGTAGGTCTTTAACGCGAATTTCATTGAAGTGATTTTTGGACGGGATCTGTAGCTAGTTATCAGTAACTTTCACATAAAACGAGCAGAGAAGCATTAACTCTGTGACTTTTGTGATTAATCCATGCCCATTGAAATTCTTAAAAGAGAAGTTGGAATTAAAAAGAAAAACCTTTCCACAACATTTTGCCACTCCCCCGTGTCTTCTATACCTGCGTCATTAAAATAACATTTTAAATTTGAAACATTGACACATTTTCTTCAATAATGTCAAATTGCACATTAATTGATAAATAAAATAGTTTCTGTCTGTATAGCCCTGCTAAGAATGTATATGGTGAATTTCTTTTAAGTGATTTTCTAAAGGGACCTGCAGCCCCATATCAGTAACTCGCGCATGAAAGGAGCATCCGAGCAACTTTTGATTAACCGGACGTTCACTCGCTTTCCGAAAATAGTATTGGAATTTTTGTAAAACAAAACGCAATCCCTTGTCTCCCCGAAGATCGGTATAACCGAATATAATGTTCGAGAAAACTGTAGTAGCAGTGCGCATGAATGATATTGCACTACAATTAATTGTTGGAGGAAACTGGTTCCCACTTTAATATCGAATTTACCATAAGGAAAATGAATTGTTTTGCTTATTGCCCAAGAGGAATACTAAACCATGATTTTGTCCAACTTACTATAAAATTTTGATAATATCAGACATTTTGAAATAAGAATTCAAAAAAAATTCACATTAATTGCGCGAAAATTTTATCATCTCCCAGTACTCTTAGAAAATCCAGAACGAGTCATGGAACAGAAAATAACACAAGTATTATGCACTTAAGTGAATAATGCAAAAAAGTTGGTTCAAAAAGTATACGCAAATTAAAGTTAAAAATTAATAAAAAAACACTTGTTAAAGACATTCTTTTCTTAATCAATTCGTACTAAAACTTATAAAAATAATTTTGTTGAAACAAGTCTAAAAAGAAAAGCATCATACACGGTCACTTTATATATTCTTGAAATGATGCGCCCCGTTCTTTTCTTTTTAGTCATGCGTAAACATTCCTTTTAAATTTTTAGTAGTAATTGATTAAGAAAAGAATGTCTTTAAAAATTTTTTTTATTATTTTTTCGAGTTATTTCGATGACCGGATAAATTTTCTGATGCTAAATGTTGTGTGACCCAAGTCCTAAAGTGTTATGCAACCAGGAAAACCCAGACTAGTTGCAGGCTAGCATTTATTTTAGGATAAAGAAGTTCATAATTAAATAAACTATTAAAATTTGCTTTTAAAATATATAAATGTATAGAAATATATGAAAGTAACAATAGAATATTGTATTGTCATGGGACTTTATGTCGCTATGCAAAATTTCATTATTTTATGACTTCGGAAAATGAGTTCAATTAACGACCAAGATTTGATGACACCACGAACCATTTGAACTAACGAAAAGAATCTAATAACAGTTCTGCATTACAAAATCATAATTTAAAAAAAAATATCTTACAAGTTTTGCTGCAAATGAGGAGTGTGGAATTTTACAGGTAACCGGAGGAAACTTCACGACTAATTCCTTGGCTTGTGTTATTCTTCAATTCAAAATTAATTTACTCGTTCCATAAATTTTCTTTAGAAAACGAAGTATTATTAGAGAGGTAAGATAAAACTGAAATTCACCTAACAAACACGGTAACGACAAGCTAACTTCTTGCCACAGAAACCTGAACAAAGCGAAAGGGACATATAGGGACAGTGGTAGATATCCAACGCTGTACTTATGTAAGCATTATCCTATATTCGGGTGAGCTTGTTAACAAATATACAGTTTATCGATTGTCATATGTTGTTTGATGTATGCTGTATGAATCATGCATTATTTAACAATACAACATATAATTATTTCATTTGAAGCGTTCTCATTGCAAAGTAGCGAAAAGTAAAGCTTAGGAGAGGTAGCAAAGAACTATTTGCAACCATGTTGATACACAAAACACGTGAAATTTGAGAGCGTCATATTCAAATTCAGTATGAAAACTAGGCATAATATTTTTGGTTGTAAATGCCATGACACCTTACATTATGACACAATTATAAATTTTTACGCTTACTACATTTTCATTGTCCATTTTGGTTTATTACTACATAAGATTTTTACGTTTGAGAAATACATTATAACACAAAAGTGACACTTGACATATAGGTGAATATCACCTAAATAAATATTTCTGTTTGTTTGTACTTTCATGTTAGTCTGTAAGTGGCTATTGCCCAAAACATTCCACTTCGTTTTGTTAGTCAATTTATCAGGTTATCCCATAAGAAATTTTGAATTGAGATGACCACTGCAATTGCTCCATCTGACGATCAAAGAGTGAAGTAAACGGTACGTGCCATAGCTCAATGATATAGGGCACTTCATTATGCAGTAGTGTGAAGGAGGAGAACACTCTACTTCACGATTTGGAAGTGTGGATTGTGTTTGATCATGGCAGTGTCGGAGCACCGCGTACCGAATGTCATGCTATATGCATTTCATTATGGATATTCAACCATAGCAGCGGCACGAAACAGCAAAACCGTATGCAGTCAGGGTGTTGTAGATGTGTGAAAGTTCCAGAGGTGGTTCCAGAGTTATTGGTCTTGAGATACAAGACTCAACGATAAGCCACGAGAAAGAGGACCTTTGGCACCTGGCAACGATGTCCTGCTAGCAGTGGTGGAGGCAAATACAATGCAAACAATTGAAGAATTAGCCAGCGAACTCCATATCACCTATTCTACCTTTAATCGTAATCTGTAATCTTGGGTACATGTCGAAACTCGGAAGATGGGTGCCTAACGCGTTAACGTTTTAACAGAAGCAGCAGCGAGTTAATAGCCGCAGTTCTCTCCTCATCCGTCACAGACGTGAGCCATTTCTGGGCAGAATGTTAACAGGTCATCAAAGGTGGGTCCTATACCATAACGTAACATGCAAACGGCAGTTGGCACCAAACGGGGGAGCCATAGGAACTGTGCCGAAAAAGGATAGAAACCCTTGCAACTTGACGTCGAGTGTTTGTTGGGATATCAATGGGATAATTCATTTTGAACTTTTGACAGGTAACCAGACAATCAATACAGACGTACACTGTAGTCACTTAAGCTGCTACGGACTGCACTGTTGGAGAAACGTCCTGCTCTGTTTAATCATAATTGTGTGCTCTTCCACGATGATATCGCGAGCCCACACACGGGAAGAAGGACCTGGGGTAAGATCGAGGAATGTAAGTGGGAAAAACTCTCCCACCCGGCGTTTTCACCAGATCTTGCGCCAATAGACCACCGTCTTTTTTGCATCCTCCAAACCAAATTTCCGGGAAACACTGAAAAACTCGGATTACGTGTAACCAAGAGTGAACCAGTTCTTTGCCTCCGAAGCCAGTGACTTTTTTTTCAGCGGGAAGTTCAACAAGTTGTTGAGAGGTGAGAGAGTGTTGTGGAATGTTCCAGGTAAGTTACCGGTCTTATGCTCACGGTACAAATATACGCCATTACTTATAGGATAAGTTGATATGTATATTACTTATTTATTTATTCTGCAGTAGCTTAGAAATATTTCTATCAAATAGTATGACATCACACATATGTTAGCCTAAAATTAATCGTTTTTCTACAACATTATTATTAGTTAGAAATCGACATTTCTTATTTTTATAGCATATATGTAGTTGGTTCATAGATGTCTGAAGGTATAGTTCATGGTATTCCATAGCTCGGTAAATTTCTTTCAAATGATCTCCTTTCAAAGAACAAATTTCTCGGCTAAAATATCTTACTTCGACACCTACCGCTAGATTCCGTATATGGATACCTGTCAAACATTATTATATGAAGGTTGCAATTTGTGTGTAGGATAAATGAATCTGTAAAAATAAGTATTGGTCTTAGAAGATAAACTGCACACTGTCTTTCGAACACGGACGACTAACATGTTATCTGCTACCATTTCCTTGACTGTTTTCTGGAAATCGGATTTTTTGACGTATCTAACTTTTGGTAATTATATTTTAAATGGGAAACTAGTTCAAAAGTTTTGTAACACTTGGCAACATAAAGGAGCGAAATGTGAAACTTTCCAAAATGTATTCACCCACCTATTTGCCAACAAATAATTTTCATTAACATTGATAAATTAATTAGGGCAAATGATTAGCGGTGTATTCTTATTTTACATCTTAGATGATGACACAAGGGAGAAAGTGAGGCTGCATATTTCTTTGCTTTATCACGTGATTTTTCTTGCCTACCTTAAATATATTTAATAACATAGTACAATGTCAGAAATTATGCTTAATTCTGTTCGCAAGATAAGATATAAAAGTCTATGAATCAACTTTCTACTGAATATCTAAGATCGATTCAGCTAAACATATATTTAGCTTTCCACTGAGTTGTTATGGAAGAGTGTTTAGTATAACATGTCTGTAATATGTTATTGTCTGTCCTTACATTAATTTTGTAAAAGACAGGATAGTAACTGTACTTGTTTATTTAAACGAAGGTAATTTTGGAATTACACTATGCATTACAAGCCTTTGGCCTGGAAATGGTAAAACAGGTGTAAGTTAGGTGGGAAAACACCATATGTGAAAATAACTACATTTTCTTACTTTTGCCTGGAAAATGTGCAGAACCAATTTTTATTCGATATTGGTGTTCGATATTAAAAATAGAATCTTCGACTTTTCACTGAATGAACATAAAAGCTGAATAGTATAGTAATCAATGTTTCAAGCTGTTAAAGGTAACCCCTGTTAGGAATAGGATATTACATCCTGTGGTAATAGAATCTGATTAAGCTTCGTGAGAATTATGTCTATTTATATTCCTTTATCACACAGCTAAGGAAATTTATTACTTTGTTCTATCAATCATACTAATAATGAAAGTACAATTACGACTTACAACATAGTAATAACAATGCAGTTCGATTGAGATATTTCGATTCACAAAAAGACAAATCGAACAAATTAAGCTTAGTGGCTACTACACTAACTAGAACGACGACATCAACCCATTGCTGCAAAGCGTTTAATATAAGCTTACATATTTATTTGTATTAAACGTATATTTTGAAGGTAAAAAATGAAGTTTAGGTAGGGTTATAAGTATTACTACACGGAACAATTTTCTTGTGTTCCTGTACATAATCTGAAGACTATCTATACGTTTCATTGAAGGGAATTGCATTATATTAAATTTGTAAAAAATCTACTTGTACTTGGAATACCTTTACTCTGCATAATCTTAGACTGATAGTGAGAATGATACAAGATTGAACAATTGTTCAAACTGAATACTATTGCAATTAACTTTAAGTTACCGAGAGCAATGGTATCCTGAAATGTATTATGGGATAAATGGGGATTCGAAATCCATTTGTTTAATTCAACGGGATTTTCTTTTCAATAACAGGTTGCAGACTTTCGCAACACATACATAATTCGTGGGAATGGAACTCATGCTCCTGGATCTGGTATCTTTGCCAATTCGATTTACTATACTGAGCTCGGAATGTGCTTTGGTTTCGGTAGTGCATTCAAATCATCAATTAGGTAATGTATAAGTATTTCTTATAATACAATTTGTTAAAATAGTTTTCCTATGAAGCAAATATTTGTATTTCTTTTAAGATCTACGAGTTATAATGATGTACTTCTTTATGTACTGGCTGAAAATAACATTTCCAATACATTTCGCAATTTCTAGGAAATATTGTTGGTTAAGATTTCGATCACAGTTTATCTATAGCTAAATTAGATAACATTTGAGGAAAGTAATAACTATATATTGCATCTCCAGCTGAATCATTTTGTTGCTGTATATTCGGCTAGCAACAACTGATATTGAACCTATTTTTGACTGTGAGTACTTCGTCATCGGTATTGTTATTTTGAGAGTTAACTGCAAGTTTACCACTAGCTCAGCTCCTACGAAAGCTTACACGAAGAATTTTCCAAGAGTAATAAGTTCTATGCTTAAATCAATTAATTTTAATTTGAAATCCAAGATATTGGCAATCGAAAGCGTTACAATATTGGAAAAGACATCTTACTTTCACTTAATGTGGTATGTGGAGGCTCTAAAGAGCGCGTATCTACATGTTGAAGTCAACATTTTAGTTTCTGAGATGGATATTTGAATTCCCAAAAATATGATGGTTATCCAGTTCATATAAAACCATAATAATACAACGGATACTACAGGATTAACTTGGAATCAAGTGACAAATTGAATATGGTACTGAAACCCTAGTGAAGCAAAATTGCTTTCATTTTTTGCCTGGGAGTTGCATGGACGCAACTTTTAATTCGGGAGACACAATGTATGACTAGAGTGACTGAGTCATACGTCCATTCTGAACTCGAACAATCTCATGAGTCCATTCTGAACTCTACCACCTTACCACCTTAACCATGAAGGCTGGAAAACACGTTGAAATCATTGGCTTTCAATGCTTGTCATTTTATAATTACTTAGAAAACCACTCATAATATTTCATTGAGTCTTATTTTAAGACAAAAAAAAATAGCTGAAGATTACACTTCATTTCCATGGTACCTACGTCAAAAAACTCTTTTCAAAAACATTTACAATACTAGGCGCATCCATATTATTTATTAACACCTCATTCAAAGACACACATATATGGTACATTATTTTTCGTTTTGCTGAACCATGTATAGACAACAGCTTTAGTGCCTTTACATATTTTTTTTATGAACGTAGTTTCTGGAAGCCTAGAAGTTATGCAACTCAAATAACTTAGAATTATCGCTGTGAAATTCTGAGAGTGTTTGCCTGAAAGTCCAAGCTTTTGAATTTTCTAGACTTTTTCTTTCTTCAAGAGAAAATATTATTATATGGGTTTTGGCAAGATTCGTAATTTCTTGTAGCATGCATTATTGTGATTTACGGGTTTCAACGCGTATTTGCCCACTAGTATGCTCCCTAAAACTTCTAATTTATTCTTGCATTTTATTTTGAATAAAAAGAACAAGGCATAGAAGTATCTGATGGTGACTTGTAGTTGTCTTTGTAAGAGGAGCTGAGCTTCAACGCTACCTGCATTTATGGCACAGGCACGTCATTGCACCAGGCAACTTTCTGGCCGGATGTTGCCTTGTTTGGAACAAAAGCTGGAAACTAAGTGAACGATGAGAAACTCAAGAACTCCCGAGAAATTACCAAATATGATAAACTGTCGGGAGAACCAAAGCAAGAAAGGCGATGGTATAATTTACGAGACGTTCAGAGCATGGACATTTTCCTTAGGCGTTAGCAGCTTCGTCACGTAAATACCCTCGAGCCGAGAGAAGAGCGCTCGATGGCACCCCGGGATCTAACCAGCACACAGTTCACTTATCGTCTCTAACAATGGTGCGACAAGATTTTTATTTTCATGTTAGTAACTAATTTTCTTTGCAAGTTAATAAAGTTCAATGCGTCATTCCCTAGTTCCATGATGTAGAATCAAGTTAACCTTATATTTCAGTATGATCGGCCGGACAAACCTGCACACTGAAATTTCGTACTCACTGTTCGACAACCAAAGTTAATCTAGAGATGCAACCTCAGTAATGATGGATAATTTTCTAAAGAAAATTAAGGCCTGGCAGGCCAGATTAAGGTTAACACTTTCTGTAGGACGCGCTGACCATAGTAAGGTTATATGTAAGGTATTTCAATGTGTAACATCTCTACAAATGTTTTCCTTGTAAAATAGTAGTAAATATATTTCATTACTCCAATTTTGCAATAACATGTTATAATACAGTCTCGCCCATAAGTTCTTCCAAATGCTCCTCTGGTAGCAGCAAAGTGAGTTTCCCCCACGGATTGCGTAGCCATAGAGACAAGCAATTAGCAATGTACTGGTGGAGATCCTAAGGTCCCAGAGGTGTCCCCACCAAGTCCACATTCCACCACCCTGCTTTCGCAATAGACTGGTGGAAGGCGCAAATCGTTCCCAGTGGTGTAACACACCCGCTTTTGCATTTCTCCACATGATTGTTCCATTTTTCGGGACGAACAATTTCATCAGCCCCGGCGGAGGAGATATATATATGCTCACAGCCGAAGTATAATGAAGAAACGGGATAAAATACAAAGGAAAGAACCATGAAATTGAAGTTGTCCAACTATTTTACTTTTGTTACTGTATAGGCCATAACGTGTTAATGTTTTGCTAACTATAAATCGTTTCGTAAAATATGATATATGAGTGTCAATGAATTAATATCGCTTTATTTTTTGTGCTTCAATTCAGCCAACTAGTCATAAGTCATGCCATTTTTGGAAAATTTAAACCATCACTTGAAAGGCAAATAAATTTGTGCAAATTAAGTGTCCGGTTTGCAGGCTGTCTCAGTATTCGAAATATGTTATACGTGTCCCACCACAGGAATTGCATAAATAATTGTGCTACACATGCCCGTCGTGATTCACGCGCCTTAGCCACTCTTTCTGATCCAGACGCAATTAGTGGAGCTCCATAAATTAAACTTTAGTACAAGGACAAGAAACTGAAAGCAGTTACTTTTGGTCCTCAAAATCAAACAAGAAATAAGCGATTACGAGGAGGAAGATGCACCATACGCAAGCGAATAGGAACACCACAATCTACAAGAAGTGATGGAACCCGTCTACGAGAATCTTCTGTTGAAGAAACAGGATGAAGAAGAATTTGAATAGGATGGTATTATACCATCCGATAGGGCCGATATTGAAGACACTTTTCTTAACCCGAACACCCGAAAACATCCTACCACAATGTACATCGAAATCGACGACGCCGGTAATTAAAGAAATTGCGCTGACTTACGCGTTATTTGAGGCCCGTTCCTAGTTCACGCAACTTCAAATCTCTCTAAAATGCTTCTGACTATGGACCTTTGAATGATACACCTAATATTCACTTTATTGTTTCTCAATATCAGATCCCTTCAAAAACATAAACTTGTCTTACAAAAGTTTCTTCAAAAAACACATGTTACAGCTATCGCAATAAAATAAACTTTTCTTACACCTCGACAATCAATTAGAATACTAAAATACGCACTCATTCATTCAAATTGTCCACAAGACAGTCCGAGACAAAGGAGATACAGCATAGGTCATTTTAGCAGTATTCAATCTAGATCTCACTCACTACCTCTTCACCTTCATCTACCAGAACACACAATAGCTATCATATATATGAAAGGAAGTGCAATCAATTACTTTGTGCACTATCTATATATGTCCCATCAATGCATTTCATTATGAGTTTTTGCAACATATTGATAACCATTACCGACACTATCTCATCATAGCCCTCATCAATTTTCACAGTAGATGTAATGCTGAAAAAAAATAGACAATTCGAAAAACAGCACATTAAATGTTCAAATACATTATCACTATCAAGACCACTATCAAATACTTCCCCAGATGTAGCCATCAGTTCTTCATACCTGACTATTTTCAATCCCAAAGTAGTCTCTCTTTTCGGATGCGATGATGCCACCATTCTGTTAGACATAGCAAGCACCAAACACCAACGAGCAAGATAAGCAAATCATTAAGCACTTTGACTACAGAGAAGAAGATTGGACCTCATATCAGAATGAAATAAATAATTCATTGTAGAACATTAGAGAACCTCAAACAGAGTAAAATCTGTACGGTATCCTTGACTATCTCACATCTACGATTCATCAAGATAGAAAAATAATATTAGATTTAAGACAATACAACCGTATAAACCACCAGTACCACCGCAATACCTGCCTTTCTCTCAGCATTACGCAAAGCTTTCAGAGACTACACACGCACACGGAATCCTGAATCATTAAGACAACACAGACATTGGAACCAAATGATATCAAACTACATTGACGCCTACAAAAGGCGCAGAGCGATGAAGATATATAGTCAACTTTCAACACTAAGTCATCCAACGAAGTTCTAAACAAAATATAACGAATTAACAGGCAAATACCAGTGTACAACCTATCCTCGCATATCCGATGACCAACCTCTAACTACTGATGAAGACAAAGCCAATGATTTAGCAGGTTTCATGCAATCCATCTTCACACTAACCATTACTCCGTGCCGCACCGCGCTCCGTAGTAGAAGTGAACAACTCTACACGAATTTACCACTTTACGTACAACCAAACACTCAGCACTACCTCGAAGATACACTTCTTACGTCAGCCATCTCAACTAACGATATCCATTCAGTCATTCGCTCGAAACAAATCACAGTTTCAGGATTTGACAGTATAGCCTACAAGCTTAGCAAATCATCTCCTTACATTATTCACAAATTATAAACAACTGTGTACAATTTTATACCGCGAACAGGCTATTACATTTAGCATTGGAAAGTCTTAAAGACACTTCTTTTCATAAAACCTAACAAACCTCCTAGCAATCTGTCATCTTATAGCCCTATCCAGTTGACATCCTGCTTCAGTAAAATCTTTGAAACAATTCCTTGTCCACTGCCTTCATGAACAGCTCAAGGAGCCCTATTACCCATTCATCAGGCAGGGTTTCGTCCCAAAATAAGCACGCTGGATCAATATCATGGACTATTAAATGCCATTACTAATGAGCAAAATACTTCTAAACCTTCCTACTTACTGTTTTTGACTTGGAGAAAGTTTTCGATCGAGTTTGGCACGCTAGCTTAATCTACAAGCTTCATTCTGTAATCTTCCTGACTCTTATATTCGTCTCATTTTCTCCTTATTTGCAACAAGCCACAATCTCACGAACATCAACATCAATTCAACTGTTTCTCATCCTGTTTTCTCCATTGTGGTGTCTCTGAAGATTCTGTTCTTTCACCGTTATTATATATCTTGTATGTTTCAGGCATGCCTCAACTTCCGCCACAAATATCGCTATATCAATATACTGATGACACAGACTTCCTCACTACTGGAAACACTATTCCTGCAATGAACACAACTTTACAACCTGTTGTCAATGCCTTCACAAACTGGTGCACAAAAAGGAAGCTGACTATAAACGCCCACAAATCACAAGCGCTCATCAGTCTTCCACCTCGTTGCTGCTCTAATATCCGCAGAAACCCTAATCTCTTTCACATCACTGTCAATGAAATTTGTCAGGCATCATCCCCAGGCTACATATTTAGGAGTCATCTTCGGTTCTAAACTAACTTAGAAACCACATATGTACCAAATTCGTAGACAAGCTAATAAACGTCTCAGTTTACTTAAACGATTTGTTGTAACCTCCTGGGTCTTACATACACGGACAGTCATGAAAAGTTACATTTTCATCCGCCTTGCGCAAACATGTGGACACCCCCAGTTGAATTGCTGCTCTAAATTATTTATATGAACGCTTTTCTTTTTCCGAAAGACACGCTCTGAAATTGGTCTACAGAATAAAACTTCCATCACCAACTTATACCAACGTATATACTTTTCTAGAGTTACAGAATTTCTTGAAAAACTCCGCTCGAAACACATCAGAAAGGTAATACCAGAGGGAACCCATTATTTATTGATAACTTCCGACAAGGAGCCATTCACGGCTCAACTCCAAAATATACCTTCTGTCCATTACATCACTTATCCTCCATTTTTTCTCATAGAGTAGACAAGTGGTTCACAACGCGGGAGGTCACCAAGGGGTCCGCGACTTATTGTTGGGAAATTAGGTTTTGTCTTAAACTAGCCACATTATTGTATTAATTAAAAAAAATAAAATCGTAGTTTGTCTTAACACATTGGTGATGGGCACCAGATTCTTCCTTAGTACGTTGGTCATATTTGTGCACCGACTCCGGAAATGTCAATTTTCGGCGAACCTTGGACTGAAGTGGCCTTAAGCTTAAGGTATTATCCATATGTCAATGCTGAATTATCTGAAAAGCAGCGTTTAATAAAATGTTTGAATGTGTCACTAGTGAATACATTTTGTTCCTACCTTTGTTTTCTCCTTTCTAGCAGACCCTTACAAATGTCTTAAATTTTTATCCCCCCACAATTCTTGTTAAACAAAAGAAATTAACATTATTCTCAAATTATTACTAAATGCAAAAGAATATCCTAAAATTCTACAACGGACTGACGAACGATAAATAAAATGAAGAAATTTATTGTTATGTATTGTGCATGGACACGAGATACAAAATATATTCATTCTTAGGGTTACCAGATGTAGGCTCTACTCTTTTTTCCCAAGTCTGCCACTGCACAGAGTTAACGCGTGACATTATACTGCTAATGCACTTTAGTCAACTAAAATTTGGAATTCCCGGATTTTGATTATATAAATAGGAATTAATTATTAGTATTACTGCTAATAATTATTGATGTTTATCGCTAGTATTAAATGTGATCTGTCGTCATTGCAAAATGTAGCTGTAGGCTTATTTCTTTTCATTTTTTCTACTTTTACAATCTGGTAATCCTATTCATTCTGCAAGGTTTCTCCCCGCAGAGGAAACTGGTTTGAGAAGTACTAACACTCTCTCAAACAATGCTGGCAACAGTGGTCAATGTTTGTGTTAAGTGTAAACTTCTTACAGTGTTTAGTTCGATTGTTATGAATGTTGAAAGTAATGTAAAATTACCCTGACGCACCAAACACCATTTCGTTCGTGACAGTGGAAGTTTTGTCAAGTGTGCGCAGTGTAGTTTACAATAGTTTATATAGGTTTATTTTCATCGGAGAACGTATTGAATGCTGTACTGAAAAATGGACTGTTTGTTAAAAAGTGGTTCCTTAAAACGACATAGGCCTACGCCTACAGACCAAGAGGAAAAGGACGAAATAGATGGTCGAAGTAAAATTCAGATGAGTTTGTGTGAACCTAACCCTTCAACAAGCAGCGTTAGGCCTACAATTAAAATTAGGAAGTACAATTCAGACTATTTGGAGATTGGATTCTCATATGCCGGAAATGAGGATAACCCAAAACCTCAGTGTGTTGTTTGCTCCAATGAGTGCATGAAGCCTGCAAAACTTCGTAGGCATCTCGAGACAAAGCACCCGGAGTACAAAGATAAGTAACTAGATTAAAACAAAAATTAAATTGGGGGAAATGAAAAAATCCAAAAAAGCGATGACCTTGCACATTGGTGCAAATGTGAATGAAAATGCAACCCTTTCCTCCTATGAGGTTTCTCAGCTTGTTGCAAAATGTGGCAAAGCTCATATTGTTGCTGAACAGCTTATTCTATCGGCAGCTGTAATACTGTGCAATATAATGTTGGGTGATGCAGCCGCTCAATTAGTCAGTTGTGTCCCGCTCTCCAACAACACTGTACAAAGGAGAATAACTGATATAGCAAGTAATATTGAAGAAATATTGCTGACCAGGCTTAATATGTGTGAAGTGTTTGCTCTGCAATTGGATGAGAGATATTTTATATATATATATATATATATATATATATATATATA